>MU895863.1:0-10582 GCA_036418205.1 Ostertagia ostertagi
GCCGTCACATAGTCACCGCTGCGAATGTAATAGTTAGAATGCAGCGATCTCGCTGTGAAAGAATCTTAAGGGCTTCGCTTGATTGAGCTTTCCGTTCAAGTGTCTGCGATGTATTTCAGGAACGAACTTTTTTCACTGAACTCTTTTCCTTTCCCCCTAATTTCCTTCAACACTACTCCCCTCATTGATTTTTGCGCAATACATTCTGCAAGCCGGCCGCAATTTTCCACCCCATCCACCCTCGGCCTCGTTACTGCACACATATGTGTCACATCGCTCACGTCAATCACGTCCTATTTATGAGCAGCACTCATTTTAAAGAGAACTAAAGCAACCAAAAACTGAAACGACGCGGACGGCGTCAAGAGAAATGGCTCCGGCAAGTTGAATGATGTGCGAGAAGTGCTGCCGAGAGCCTTCCACTTGAGGTTTTCGCTAAGGCCTCGAGTTGATTCCCAGTTCTGGGTAGTTATTGAATCTGAGAAGAAATTTTTTGACAAATCTTCTTGGTCGGTCTACTGATCACGTATGGCAATTTTGAAGAAGTTTAGTGTGACGGAAATGACGGTGTATGCATCTATGAAGAAGTACTTGGTTAGCAAAACAGTTCACGCTTGTTAATCGCCCTGAGGACCCGAGCGGTTCAAAGCGAGTACGATTTTGGGATCACCGCCGAGGTCGTGGTGCAGTAATCGCTAACACCCACACGAAAAATCCTCGACGATTTCTGAATTCAGGCAGGAGTGAAAAGTGAAGCATAACAAAGAATGCTTAACACATTCACGCCGATGGCCGCCCATATGGGCTGCCAACAACATGCGCTCCTGGGACGATGGCAGCCCATATGGGCTGCCAACTGATAATCGCTTGCCAGGCGCTAGGAATGGACAGATAGGTGGGCAAATCTCGTAATCGAGTGTAAATGCTTTTAAATTCCTTCACGGGGAAAGTGAATAAATGCTCTCTTTTCGTAACCACTATTCGTCGTTCTGATCGAAATCCTACTGTTATATGTTTAGATAATCTTTACGCATTGGACATTGCAGAAATTATTTTGTGACATTCATGTTTTTGTTCATTTACAAAACAAAATCTGCGGTTATGTGGTGAGGCGGCGGCGCCCACAAAATCGCGTCCGTCCCACGCGACCGAAAAGTGGAAAAGGGGCGTCGTCGTGAATGTGTTAATACAGTAATGGTCAGAGCGTTCGCCGAAACGGTTCTCCGTGTTTTTCGCTCTTCGCCAGAAAAAAAATAGTGACACTGAAAAATTATTCTTTTGAATATCGTGATTCTTGAGGACGTAAAAACACCAGGGGACATAGTGCATCAATTTTGGAGGGTGTTACTCTAACGAGAAAAAATAATGCACCAAAAACGTTTCGGCGAACACTTTTGATCGCTACTGTAATTACGCTTGAGTGATCTTGAGTTATAGATTGCCCTTCGCAGCAGTGACATTAAATTTAATCAAGAACGGTTAATACTTGCCCTACCGCTTTTTCTGGTTGGTTCAAGGACGCCAGTGGTATGGTAAGTAGCTTACTTCACGATTACGTGATGACCTGTTCGATCTGCACTACCATTGTGGTAGTAAAGGCATCCAGTCGAGTAGGCAAAGACTGTTTTGTTCCCTTGAGGCCCTGACGACAGCGAGACCACCTTCGAAGCCCTCGTCAGTTATTGCGCTTACTCTCGCTCAACCTCGAGAAGCCATCTGAGAAACGTTTCTTTTTCTTAATTATATTGTAAAAATATTCTGAAATACACAGTAGCCTTCAGAAGTCTTCGCACGCACGACGTTTGCATTGCTTAAGTGCTTAACCAACTCCCTTTCAACGCACATATGTTGTATCCGTTGGCCTTTTTGTTCCCTGAATTCTGAGGATTCAGAGCATGCAAAAGTAAAACATTCAGTTTATGCTTGAGATTTTTAAGAGAAAAAGTGTAATCCAGCAGAGATCGTGTTGGCGAAATTCTTTGCCTCCTACTGTGCGCTGCTCAACAGCTCGGAAGAAATAATTTGAAAATCTCGAAAATTTCATCGGAAAGATCGCTGTATCATTGTCCATGACCAATCTCAAGTAACATCAGCGGCTAATAGTAGTTAAAAATTAATTTAGAGGAAGTACACTAGCAAAAATTGGTGTTAATATTAATGGATTAATTTAAGCGTAAGGAAGGGAAAGAGAGCTGACACAAGAAGTTGGAGTTTTAAGTGAAAAAAAGGACAAGAGGTCTTTTTCTTGAACGAGGAGAACTCGCGGTGGAAATGAGCAAATCTGTTTTGCCCATCAGGCACAAATGCCACCGCCCGCCGAAAACATCTCCTACGCCCCTCCCACACCCAGCTGCGGACCACGGCGAAAAACGATTTCTCGGCGAATCCACGCCGTTGATTGAATTCAAATTTGCATTTAAATGAGTGTGAAAGTAACAATGTGCGCTGCGATGGAACGCAATTTCGGTTAGAGCATGAGGTAGGTATCTAGTGGTGTGCTGCCAGTGCAGTCGTTTGGTTTTGCAGATTGGCAGGATTACTTGTCGGCTCTATGTCGCCTCACGATATAGCTTTGAGAGGATCCGGGCATTTGATAGGATCCGGGATGCATTTCGGCTCACTTCTTTTGTGGATCAAGCGGATTTGGAAAAATAAACTAGGGGAAAAAAAGAAGTGTCGCATAAAAGCATAGTCTATGCATATGTTACAGCACTCCTTTTGGTAACATTATATTAGGAACATGAACGATTTACTAACGACGTAGCACTTACAGCACATAGGTGAGCAAACAGGGGGAATACTAGTTCATTTATTTATTTATTTAATTGCTTTCGACTGCTTTGTGGAAAGGTAGGCCTTTAGCCAAACCGAACAAAGACTGTGTTTACGAGAGACACGGACTGGTTCCAGATTCCTCACTCATGCTCACTTGGAATGGGGAACGGGGATCACTTAGTACTCCAGCTACGTGCACTTAGGTCGCGACATTGTCACCATGGAAAGTTTAAAAGTTGCAGTGTCAAAGCTGAACACAGGGCGATCTCATAAGGTTACAAGGGGAATGGTGACGAGGGCGAATAAACGGCTCCATTGTCATTCTTCCTCTTTATTCTTTCCATTCGCTTTCTTCTGCTCTTCTTCTTCTGTCTCCTCCAATAGCCATGAAGATATGGGCTCTACTGAGAAAGGGTGACATAGCTGTCAAGCCTTCTGGCTGATGGGTTATGGAGAGGACGTTGCCTAGGAATTTTCCAATTACACGCGATTGTTGCAAAAGGGCGAATTCTCGGTCAAGCTACGACAGACGCGGCCGCCTTTACCAACAGGTGGAAGACAAATAAGGAATACGGTATGCAATTGTGTGATTAGAACGGGTAGCGAATGGAATCTTCAGAATATGAGAGGTGCATTCTGCGATTGGATGGGTGCGTTTTCTCGTTGAACACAGTTGTGATGACTACACGTAGCGAAAAGAGCAAACAATTTCCTAAGAAGTCTTGAAGATTAACACTGTGACGCACTGTCATATAGCGGTATTTGTGGGGGGACACGCCCTCTGCCGAGTTCACATTCCATCTCCTCACTGCTGACTGTACTGTATTATACCATGCCAAAATTAAGGACTAACGAATGAGAATTGTGCAGGAGTAGGTGCAAATCGAGGTATGCTCCTCCTCTGGTCAGGTCACTTCTTTACTAGGACACCTTTGATTTGCTCGAGCAAGAATAAGATTACGTTTGAGCCTAACCTTAGGCTCAAACATAAGCTAATGTGTAACAAATAGCCTGACCATAAAATAAGCATGGCGGAATTCAGTCTGTAAAAGGCAACCCATTTCAAATTAAGTCAAGCGTGGTCAAAAAAGTGAAACTAATGAAGGAAAAACTATGAGAATGAGACCCATTCCCTGCCTGTTGATTTCCGCATGATGTAACTCTCATCGTGCCCTCCCCACCGCTCTCTCTGCCATGTCGGTGGGCGTATCGCGCCAACTGCTTCAAGAGTAAGCCATGTTAGATCGCCGAAGTCAAATCTGTTCCCTGACAATTGCGCATCGGTCGGCATCCTCAGGAAATCGCCTTATCTAGCACTAGCGATTTTCCCTTTTGACCTTCGTTCGTGTCGGTAATCCTGTTTTAAGCCTAACCTGGGCCTCAGTCATCGCACAGTCCTGGTGACTTGGCCTAAGAGGAGAAATTGAACATCTCCTCGCGAACCCTGTCCCTATGATTAGCGCGCTATGTATTTTAAGGGTTCTTAACAGCATTTATTACGTTTCGCCACTTATAGACCAATTACCACGACCACATTAACTTTCTAGAACAATAACCTATGCTCACTAATCGCGTAACCTGCCTTCAGATGAAAAAGATTGCCTATCCCACTCTCGGACACATTAGAACAAAGGTTTGACAACAAAAGAAATGAGGCCGATGTGTTCCAAAGCAGGAGTGCTCATCCAACAGGAGTGCTCTGAGATGGACACGGGCGAATAACAAGCTGCTGGCGCACGCTTGAAGACGCGCGCTCGATGAGCAAATGTGGTACACGTGACTCTTTTGGAAATTTATGTATTCGTTCTCTGTCTCTCACAAGGCTTATGAAGGGTTGCGCCACAGTTTCCGGAGTTGAAAGGCTGATTCTACCTTCAGTTGGAGATCAAACTGTAGACAGTCAGCGATGCACGAAAGACGAAAAAACTAACAAAAATGTCCTAGAACCCTAGAAAAGGACCACCTTCTGGCCCATGACTTCCGCAATGGTGCGACTCTCATCATTGCTGTCCTCTTCAACGCTGATGCTCTATCTGCTAAAGACTTGAGGCTCAGATAGCGAGAGGGAGACGTACGCGCCGATGAGCACGCCAATAGCGGCCGGCCACGGAGGTCATGTGGTGGAGAACGGCGGGCATAGGGAATTGAGTGACAGTCCCTTAGGAAGTCCTTTCCCTCCATTAGTAAGCTTCCCATCCCTTGACGTTCGTTCTTATCGTGGGATCCTCTTTTGATGGAAAGGCCTCGGAACTCCTAACTACTGTCGTACTACAAAATGGTATCACTCTAGGAGCAGTATGACGGCAGCAGCAACGTTAAGTTGATTAACGATCGCTGCTCTGTCGTCACCGACGTCATTTGGTGTTAGCCACGTCCTTGATGATGTATAACTAAGGCGGTCTGAGTAATGACTGCAGCGACCCATCGTCGTCATCGTCACAATCAGTGGCTCCCTCACCATTTGTCCTTCTCGAGGGTATAAACAAAAACTGCCTCTTCAACGTCAGAGTGCGTGACAGAGCTTGACGTTGTCAAGCCCAGCACAATTAATTCCCATGTTATCACAGTCCTCAAATCCATTCCAAAGGTGTTCCAACTAAAATTTTAGTAATACGATGTGAGAAAATTATCTAGGATTTTGCTAACATAAACCTATTCCCCATGGAGTTCTTTTCCATAATCAGGCGATTTTTTCGTGTGACTATCGCCGTACCTTCTTCTCTCCAGGGATTGCAGTGATCTGTAAAGCTTGAACTGCACATACATAGTTCGATTGGGTTCTCAATGCCTCATTAAAGGCGGACCCCGGGATTAAACTGGTGCTATCAGCGCTTTGTGGTGATAGCTTAGCTGCGGAACGACCTGAAAGGAAAGCAAGAGAAATCTTTGAGAACGCTGAAATAAGGCCTTAACCTTCAGTAAGGTCGGATGTGGTACGATGGCGAGACAGGGCGGTCAAAGAAGACAAAATACGCGAGAGAGCACGTCGTTCGAGAGAGCACGCTGATCTCACCATCTCGCGGTGGGTGGGAAGCGTTGCAACGGGGTCGATGGTTGCAGGCCCGTAAGGATTAGCGCCCTAACCGCGCAATTTTTGCGACGAAGCTGGAGTGATCTAGGTAGGTACGGACCTTACAATTTCCCTCGTGGTATCCCTTCCTACTAGTCGGGCTAATCCCGGGGTTTGCCTTTAAAGGAATCCTCCGCGGAAAAATCTTGCATTCTTTCCAACATGAATATGTCAGTTGTGATCACTAGAGACAACACACAAAGTTTCACGCACAAAGATTCAGTTTCCGAAGAGAAACAAACTTACAAAAACCACACTCTATGGACAATCGAAGGTAATGGCGCGGAGCCAAAGGCGGGCATGGAAAGAAGTCCGCCTTGGGGCGGCTACGTATCAGGCGACGCAATGAAAGAATCGGGTTAAAGCGTGCGATTTTGGAGAGTAGAGACAAATCGATCGATAGAATAGGATGGAGTAGAAGTGTGAGATGTGAATGCAATAAGTCAAAAGGCCAGAAAGAGTTTCTAGTGACGGCACTCCAAGAACCAAGTGGAAGCATTCCCGTCGCCAGCATTTGTGACAGATGTCCGGCGGTACTTTGAACGCGTAGCCCTTCCGTTTTTCGAATTTTTACCAAACAAATGCAATTTTTTGTTCTTTTCGTTCTTATCGTGAACGATGGGTCCCAAGCCAGTGAATTATGGGTGAATCGAATCACGATTTTTCGAGAAGGATCCCTTCAAGTTCCACTTCGATTGAACAAGGCACAGAAAAATGTGGAAAAGTCACTTTTTCACTAGCTCCACCAATAGCACGGTCATAATGCAAAATGCTCAAATTAAAATGCTTAATCTTGATAAACAAGATCATATTCTGTAAAGGCTTTCCGAACAATCCTCAACAAATTTTGCTTCAACATGTAGGGCTAAGTATCCTCTGGAGAACTGCTTATTATTTGGGCTTCTCGTAAGCTCGTAGCTAGTATTCAAAATATCCACCACCGCATGCTGCTTGCCATTTAGAATTCACCATGAAAGGGAGCAAACACAGTGAGGGGTGCTGTTTTCTTGCGATGAATAAAGCGCATTTTGTCGGTAAATGCAGACTGGTCAAGGCGGTCCAAGGTTGTGTCGATTTCTCGACTTCAAGGTGAACAGCACTTTTCGCTTGCAGCTCGCGCCCATATGCGCCATGCCCATCTTAAAATGGACGTGATAACCGGAGCAATTGTGTCCTTCGTCTCCGCTCTTTCTCTTATCGCTCGCCTTCGTCCGCACAGCAATGTTTATTGCCATAATCCGTGAAATACAAAGGAAATCAGTCGCAGAGTGGGTGTAAATCGACGCTGTCGTTTTCGGTGGCTTCGTTTGCTTCTTTCTCTAGTCAAAGGTTCATCACTTGGCACCTACTGCCTTATTTTTGTCCCTCGTCACCTTCTTATCTAGTCGTATTGTGTGACTTCAAGCATGATGAAGACAAATATATTGGGTCGCTCGCCGCCATTGGGTCCCAAATATGTCTCCCAGATCTGACCAAGGTGCGGTGATCCCTCTGTGGACATAGCTCTCGAAATTGCTCAATTGCTTATTCCATTCCACTTGGAAACTATCGACCTCCTCGCAAGTCTCACCATCAATTTCTGCAGTTGTGAGCCGTTGCCGACGTGACACGCTACTGAATCCAAGGAAAAAACTGGTAGCAACAGACAACGAAAGTCGTGCTTTTTGCAGATTCCAAAGCACTGTTTCCTAGCGAGACTGAAACACAATGGACCCACTTTCCAGCCTAGGATCTGAACCCTGGCTGAATCACGCACAGACGCTCGGAAGGACGGAAACGATGCGTACCGGTGGCCCGCTCCTGGAAATTTTGGCCAGCAACGGAGGTGATGCACTCAGCACTGGAACGAACATACGCGGATGGCAATGGTGCTGGCAACTCTTGTAAGCGAAATGAAACGGTGACAGTAGGCTTTCCCAATCTTAGCTAACATAAAGGCAAAGTGAACTTGCTGATCAGTTTGGAAATTTTGTCAATTCATTATTCTCGCTACCTTTTGATAGAATACATGCTTCCCATCCTAACTGCAGTATCGATCTTCGTTCTTGAGATTTCGTGCCTGCAGCCAATGCACACCCATCTAAACCTTTGCTGAAGCACTAATTGGCTTTTACATCTCATTTTAAGTGCCATATGCCAGCCATAGCACATAATAAAACGCTTTTCTGAATAAAATCGCAGCTGAAAGTCGATACCAGTTGAACAAGGGCAAAGCTTCAATGAATTGGTATTCTAGAGGCTGACACAGTTGATTTTTGATCAGTGACGTAGCATACTTAACGATAGGCTCACCCGTCACGAATGAATATATCATATAAGTGCGCATTTGTGAATGTTCATAAGGGGAGCTTACGTGAAAAGCCCGACGGTTGCTAGCGCTTTCGGGAGTTTTACAGGGAAGATCAGTGATGAGCTTTCGAGGGCCTTCGAAAACCTCAGGCAAATTAGAAAGAGAAAGGTAAGAAAGAAATGTAAATAATATCGGGTGAAGCACAGAACCTTGCCACTTTCCGTTATATGTAGGTCAATTTCCTATATGTTGCTGCGAGACCTGAGTATTTTTGTAGCTCATTTCGAGGATCACAAAACTAGGAGGCGCAAAACAGGTTATTTTACTGATCGTAAGAACGGAAGTGGATCAAAGCCCACGATAAAGAACACCTGATTATGATTCACAAGCATCGAAGGGACAGCGTTAAGAGGACAACAGGAAAGGTCAGGAAGCCCACCGATAAAAAACACCTGATTATGATTCACAAGCATCGAAGGGACAGCGTTAAGAGGACAACAGGAAAGGTCAGGATAGGGCGCTGTGTTAGGGCCGTGCTACGATCGGATCATGGAGTACTGAATATTGCGTTTCCGTGAGGACGATGATATTGTGGAGATCGCAGCTAATTCTGATAGTGATGATGTGCAGCACTCTCGATGAAGACGCCATAAACCGCATGTGCTTCCAAATGTCACCATCTGAAAACGGGACAGACAAGTGGATATGGCCAGAAATACAGATGCTCGCTCTCTGTATGAAACGCTCTTAAGGAAGCGATATTTTGATGGGCATGTATTGACCGAACACTAGCGAGCAGCACGTAACCATCTCAGAGGATATTTGTCCGCGACCGCTTAGAAAGATTTTCTCCGTCGATTTCGCACGGGGGCCGGAGAATACCGAATTGGGACTAGCATTGATAACGATGCGCGATTATCCCAGGCGTAGAACGCCGGGATTTTCGGAGGCTTGTGAATCATGCGGAGAATTAGGTCTCAAGACTGAGAATTAGGATCGTAGATTTTTTTGAAGGCAAACCCCGGGATTAGTCCGACTAGTAGGAGGATACCACGAGGGAAATTGTAAGGTCCGTACCTACCTAGATCACTCCAGCTTCGTCGCAAAATTGCGCGGTTAGGGCGCTAATCCTTACGGGCCTGCAACCATCGACCCCGTTGCAACGCTTCCCACCCACCTGATGTAGAGATCAGCGTGCTCTCTCGAACGGCGTGATCTCTCGCGTGTTTTGTCTTCTTTGATCGCCCTGTCTCGCCATCGTACCACATCCGACCTTACTTGAAGGTTAAGGCCTTAATTTCAGCGTTCCAAAGATTCTCTTGCTTTCCTTTCCACTTTCAGGTCGTTCCGCAGCTCAAGTCATCACTACGAAGCGCTCTATCACCAGCTTTATCCCGGGCTTGCCTTCAAGGAATGCTAGTATCTACTGCTCTGGGAGCAACATCTCTAAATTTAGGCAATAACTGCTGAAATCTGCGCACATTGCGCAGCAGACAAAAATACAGTTCCGCTTCCCTTACAATGACTGCCTTGTTGGTGGACAACAGACGGCTAACTATTGCAAACGTTTCTAGTGCAAGGATTTGCATTTCAGCTCGTCGTTGAACGATTGGACATAACTAAAAAGAATTCAAAACAACTAGTCTCAAGTCGAGACAAACGTAGCAGCAGTTGAACTAACACAAGTACTTACAAGGGAGGTCGTTCAGGGTGTGCCAAGCTTTTTCAAAATGGTTTCTTGCATGACATTGGGGCACATATGGGGACCACAGAAGCATGGTTCATTTTTCCTGAACGGCCCTCTGAATACCAGAAAAGGGGTCCCTAGTTCGATTCCTCGTGGTGACAAATTTTTGCATTTCGAGTTGACGTTTCCAAAATTCGCGCAAAATGGAGTTAGCATGAATAATTAGTACCAAATTCATGATTAGGACCGTCAGTAACCCTTACAAATAGACTTTGATTGAAAAACTGGTGAAAAAGGTGTGACTAGGGACCCCCTTTTCTGGTATTCAGAGGGCCGTTCAGGAAAAATTAACCATGGTTCTGTGGTTCCCGCATGTGCCTATATCATGCAAAAGACCGTTTTGAAAAAGCTTGGCACACCCTGAAAGACCTTCCTTGTTAGAAAAAGAGTTGCGTAGCCATAATGGCTTTTTGGCGTCGGCTAGGCCTTTTGGTTTACACATGCAACGAAAGCTTCAGCCAAAGAGGAATACTAAATGAAACCTTCTAAGCGCAATGCGAGGGCTACTGCAAGTCGTCAATTTCACGTCAGTCCATGTCTAGTGCTTAATGAAATGCCTATAAAAGGATGCAATCAATCAGCAGTTCCCTAAGATGAACGAAATGGTCGGAAACCTGTCAGTTCGTTAGATGGCGGGATCTTTTTGTGGGTAGCGTGGTAAAACTCTGATGAACGCGATGTTGTGGGAGTATAAGGTCAT
>MU895870.1:0-12468 GCA_036418205.1 Ostertagia ostertagi
GCAAATTGTAAATAGGAAAAGTCGGAGAAATGAGTGGTCAATTAGTGATAACAATTTACACTGGCTAAGCATCTAAAAATGAAGAATAGAAGAGAAATATTCGAGGCAAAAATACTTCATATGATAGCACTTGTAATCTCAAAGAAAAAACAAGACTGAACAATAAATACTTGTTCTACCCATCGTTGGACCCGACTACACTTCGAAACTCGAAAAAGGAAGGATAGGAGAGACTATTTCCCCTTACTACACCTCGTTACTCTCTTTCTTCACGAGCTCTTCCAGATATGAGGATGATGATAAAATCATGGATCCGTCGGTACTATCTTGTTCAGGGGGTTTTGATTCGTGGACAAGTTCTGAACAAAAGCCATCACTTTGAGCATCACACCAAAAACACAAAAACAAACCTTCTTTATTCGGGACGAGGAGAGAAGTAGAAGCTTGGACATGTTCTGAGGGCAAATCTTTAGCGTCATCCGTTGCTTCCGCGAGAGCCTCCTTATGCATCATCCTAAGACGTTTGAGGTTCCTAGCAAGGATATTCACAACATTGCAATTAGTTGTTATAAAAAAAACATAATTTCATATGAAATATTAAGACCGATCCTCGAAAAAAAAAACTAACGTGTCGAAGACATGCGTTTCAAATCATATCATACCTCGCTATTGTGATTCGTCTATTACTGTAGCCTGAAGACGCATATATCAGTCGCATTTTCTGCCTCTCTTCCGCATCTCCCAATGTTTCATCATCGAAAGCGTCCAGGATTTCTCTATACACATCTCGGTTTCCGGTCGAAGCATATCGCGAATTCTGCTGCATTTCTCTCCATTTCTAAAAGCAAAACCTAGTGAAAATAGCCTTCGAAATCCGTAAGGGGACGACGCGACGTTTCAAATCCGCTCATTCCATTGGGATAGCATTTCTTTTGTCATTTTCAGCATATAAAAAGCTCATAAAAAAGCTTATGCCACAAACTCTTTGGTTTGACAGTAGCGGTCAGAAGTGTTCGCCTAAACGCTTCTTCATGCCCATTTCTTCCTTTCAGATAAAGCTCTGAATATTAGTTTAGAGCCTTTCTTCCAAATATCTAAATCCTTCAAGAGTGAAGCTTCCGAAGACTTTGAAGGGCATGTCTTATCAATGTTTGAAGGGCACTGTTTAATGGAGAAAAAAGAATGTTTAGGCGAACACTTTTGACTACAACTATATATGAAAGCCAATGAAGCACATATGTCGTAACAAACATGCCTTGTACACCAATCATTCCAGCTTTTCACGCATGTCAAGTGACTGCCCCCACCCCCCCCCCCCTAGACTGCCTACACTCCCCCTGGCCCACGGATTTCCGAACATGCCAGGCGAGCAGACTGCCGCGCCGCCGCGTGGCCCCCCCCAACTAAGTTAGCACCGAAAAAGTCTTGGTTTGGCGAAACTTTTACACACTATATATGAAGGCCCCTGCACATATGTCGTAACAAACATGCCTTGTACACCAATCGTTCCACTTTGTCTCTCAAGGAATCCGTTGGAAGACATATATGCGGTTCATCGCAAGGATCAAGACAGAAACCTCACCAACACCTACCTGAAAACATTTACCATATTATATACACCCTGGAAAATGTACAATGATACATACAGAATAAAATTGATAACCTTCCCTCGATAATATCAATTCTCACGAAGCAACAACATGGACTTTTATACACCATTACAAAGAACCAGGTGCTTGCAAAAAATTTGGAGTTATAAGAAATTATTTGAAGAGGTTAAGACTTTTACCTTCACGGTGACAAGAGCTCCCTTCCTCTTGCAATCTCGACATCGATACACGTCGTGGTTATGATTTGATCTTTTGAATAGGAATACATAGCAGTATTTCCCACCAGGGATTGTATATCGTAGGACATCGTGCTTTCCAACCATGCTTAACTCTCTCGTTCCAGGAAACCGTTGATTTGCACTTGATTTGCGTTTGCGTTTGCGCTTATAAGAAAGTGGGCGAGGTGGAGTAACAAATTGAGAAGCAAAGTCTTTAAAATCGTCAGACTGGATGTCTGGTACTTTTTCATTATCGAAAGAAGTGGAAGGCAGTTCCTCTGGAGCTACGTCCTTAGCGGACGTGGAAGGCAGTTCCTCTGGCGCTCCAACGGCTCGCGCAAGTCGAATTGGGAATAAAGGAAACGAGGAGGTTGGCCTGTGGATTCGTTCTTTTCTTAGCGGAGATTCGTGGGGATAAGGAGGTAATTTGTGAGACGGTATGGGTGGAGGTGAGGGGGGCAGCAGGCGCTGGCGAGGACTTGGTCCCGACAAAGTGCTGGAACGATTCGGTTTCGAATCGGTGGCAGAATCATTTGGCTTCGAACTGGTGGTAGAGCGACCCGCTGGCAGAGGAGGCTTCTGTTGAAGGCGATTGCAAGCAGCTGAGTATTTCTTTATGGCAGAATTATTTGGCTCCGAATAGGTGGCAGCACGAATCGTTGGCGATGGAGGTATCAGCCGAAGACGAGTGTAAGCAGCTGGGTATTTCTTTGTACGGACCGGAAGTCGTAGAGCAGGTGCAGGAGTTGGCTTGTTCGGAACGAGTCCGTTCTCCTTCGGTAATGGAGGAACCAGCCGAAAGTGAGAGTGAGCAGTTGAGCATTTCTTTAAACGAAGTGGAACTGGCTGAGCAGGAGTACGGGTTGGCTCAATCGGAACAACACCCTCCTTGGTATCACCACTAGGAAGTAGCTGAGTCACATCAATAACATCGTTGGACTCTATTTTGACGTCCGCAGCAAACATATCCAGGCGGATAGAATGTTCGTCAATGTGTTCCAAGCGTACCTTTCTTACGCGCTACGGTCGCGTCGCGGCTCGCTACAACTCGTCCGAAACTCGTCCATATAAAAAATAAGTTTTCGGTCCCCATTTTTTGAATAGTTCTTCCTTCTACAATATACTCCGATGGAAAGAGAGAACTATAAAATAAAAGTTGGATCAAAATTGAGGAAGTATTACAGGATGCTTCCGAACAACCTTCAGTTCCTTGTTACCTTGGGTCGAGAACACCTGCGAGAACTCCCAATGTAACTATTGAGAGAGAAGATTATGTAGTGATTGATATCGCAATCATCCAGACAGTTGACGTTAGGATAGCATTGTCCGCAATCGCACACGATATGCTTTATCTCACGACGTAAACAGTTTTCGTAGCTATACCTTCAAGTGTATCTGTGTACATATAGGATCTTCCATTTATTGTTCTGGTAATGGTGGCGACTTTCATCAGGATTCAACTGATAGGTTTGGGCTGTTCTAACCGACACAACTAATATACTGTTCGGAATAAGTAGTTTATTCAGCAGATCTAAAATGAGGCTTTTCCAGCAAACCGCTGAAGGCTCGATCCGAGCACTGTTTATATTTACGTAATATTGGTTGCGATCTTTCGGTAAAATGGATCGCTAAATGTCTACATGATGATTCTGCACTGCTCAAGCATGAATTGGCATATTGTCTTGGTCAAATGCAAAACAAAACTGCTGTCCCAATTCTTATTGACGTTCTTAAAGACTCCAAGCAAGGTGTGCAACTCATGTATGTTTCTTCTTTTGAGTCTAGTTCATAGCAGTGATTTCAGAGCCGATTGTTCGCCATGAGGCAGGGGAAGCCCTTGGGGCAATTGGCGACATATCGGCTCGAGAGGTTCTTGAGGAGTATTTGAAGGTAATTTTCTTTTCCGTTGTTTCTGTTCTGTCCATACTTTTTCCAACTTCTCAACTCGAAAGAGTGATGGATTTTTGTAGGATCCTAACCAGGTGATAGCTGAAACTTGTGAGCTGGCTCTTCGAAGGATTGAGTTAGTCAACTCTAGTGGTGATAAGACCGAAAGCCCTTATCAAAGCATAGGTAATTTCGTCTACTCTCCCAGGACTACCACGAACGATGTACAGTTTTAAGATCCAACCTCGACTGCTTCCAGCGATAACGTGGACGAGCTTGGTGCAACGCTAGTGGATAGTTCTAAGCCTCTTTGGGATCGTTATAGCGCAATGTTCAAATTAAGGAATATCAACACGGATGCTTCGATAAAAGCTCTCGCACAAGGTTGTATTTCCAATACAAAACATATTCAATACCTGATCACTGAGTGTTTTAGACACAATAACTTACTCTTTTTTCACGACAGGTTTGTACTCGATTATTCTCTTAATTTAAGGTCTTTACTGTGAAGACAGTGCATTGCTACGACACGAGGTTGCCTACGTTCTAGGCCAGGCACAGTCTCCAGTGGCTATCCAGGAGCTGGAGGATCGTCTGACACTCCTTTCTGAGGTAGAGACTTTTTTGCACACTACCTTTCCAACCTTTTCTTTTTCTCAGAGAGTTAATGTATCCAACACTGAACTTTGAAGTGTTCAATTTTACCGTGATGGAGATGGAAGGTAACTTCCAACTCAAAACTATATCAACCTACAACTTTTTTCACCATTCAATTGTTGTGCCTAAAACCAACAAAATTCCCTGCCAAAGTGTTGCGAATAGGGGACTAGTGTTTTGGAGTCAGAGCACTTTGCAGGAATTGGTGTATAGAGGCGCCAATTTGCTTAGACGCCCAATGTGAATGGTATATTCGTGATCAGTGCACTGAATATCGTCATTACCTAACTTGACAGAATTTTGGTTAAACCAAATATGGCGCCAAAAGTCGACGGCAATGAACACCGTCTTTGTCAGAACACTGAACAACCTCTACTGGGGAAAATTCGACATCTTTGTCGAGATCTGGGCCCATAGTGGTTTAATAAAGCCCTTTTCTTGCATTTGTTGGACCTTTTTTCACAACATACCTCCTCACATTTAGTCTTTTGTTGTTGTGTGAGAAGTGTACAGTACCTGGCACACATGGCTCCATAATCCTTGCTTCCCCATGTGGATCCTTGTCTGTGACTGGCTTTCTGATAGAGGCGCTGTTCTTCTTTTTTCGCGTTGCGCTACACATTCCACTCTTAGCCGGCATCCAATGACGTTATGAATGCGTTCCGGCCTATAAAGTAATTTGTGGTGCGAGACTATGTGTAGATCAGTTTTTATTCTCCCAAAAAGCTCTGGTGTCAGACAGCCGATCCTAGATGGACAGAGGATTTGGTTCACTGTACTGCGTACGACCTTAGATTCTTTGGCCGCGCGCGACACTTTCCATTGTCCCAGTGGCAAAGTAATATTTTTTCCTTTATTTTTTGATATGTTTATGAAACCTATTCTAATTCATCTCTATTCGTTGTTCAGATCTGTTTGCCGCAATTGCGTTTCGTATTTCTACTATTTAGAATTGCATGGTTCGACACGAGTGTGCTGAAGCTCTCGGTGCTATTGCTACTGAACGTTGCACTTCGTTATTGCAAGATTACATCAACGATAAAGAGGTATTTTTTGTGTATTTAGTAGCTTACCCTTAGCAAAGCTGCTAGGTAGCTGTAAAAGCAGTCACTCAGAATCTCATTTGTTGTGATAGTAGGAAAACTACCTGTTTCAGCGTGTTGTTCGGGAGAGTTGTGAGGTCGCCTTGGACATGGCTGAGTATGAGAATAGTGACGAGTTGAACTACGCCACAGTAAAATCGTAAACGAAAAACGAGTCGAGACAGAATTCTATGCATCATTATTTCCTTCCCGTTCTTTTGTGTTGTTCGCGTTGTTTTTGTGTAACGTTTACCGATGGGTTAAACTATCACCTGTGCTCGTGTTAATGTTTGTGCATGAAAATAAATATAAACAAAGTCCTGCTTTTGTGTCTTCGATTCACGTTGCGGTATTGCCCGGTGATTAGAGAACAGTCAGTTTCTTAGAAAAACCTTTGTGATATTATACTTTTTTGATGAGCTGTGATCTTATCTCGTGATACTCGTCGGTGGACTTCCCTAATTCGTGTCTAAAACTTCTTTTTCGTCCGAAGCAAATGCCATTTAGATCTCGTTCCATTTTCTCTCACTGCGGCACGACCCTTCCTCGAATGAAACACGCGTTGCGGCCACTGTTTGGCTCGCCTTAGGCGGCACACCGCTGCTGGTCAGGTTTTTGACATTGTTTGCATTGTCCCGTGTCACCTTCTGTATTATTATTTATTACAGGCAGGGTGAAACTTAATCGGTTATACATGACTTCTTGCACTTCGCCGGTAGGTTTTTTTCTTACGATTGCAGAAATACTTAGTTGATACGGTTTTTACGAGCTGCAAACTGTGACTTGACAGCATAGTTCACTGCGTATCGGCCAGGTTCTATATGCAATAATCTATACTCAGTCTTAAATGAAATTAGCATCTAAGGGCTGTTGGAATACAACTGCATAAGTGGCGGTGGAGGAGAGCGGCTCACTAACTATAGCTTTTTTCCTGACCAGCAGCAGAAGGGGCCAAAATTCCCTATAGTGAAAGAGAGATTCGCCGACCGGAGATGGAGCTTCTTTGCAAAACGTCATAATGGCGGCCAAATCTCGCTGTGTTGCCCGCGGTAACTGCAGTTCGCGTTACGGATGCGCAACCTGCAGGACGGCACAAATAAAATTCTCTCTCAGGCTACTCCATTGATGAGGCTGCATCGCCTCAGAGGCTATTTTTACAGCGTTGTGGCGATTACCCATTAACGCTGCGCAATTCGCATAGTTTTACGATTTAGTCCAGACTGGATGCATAAATTCAATTTGCGACTGCTCATGACAGACTCTTCGCTACGCTACCTGGCGATCACCGGGGCTGTGTGGAACCTCGGCTGAAAGGACTATCGTATTGCTGTGCCTAGGAGGGCCCACATTGTATCGCAAACATATTATGGATGCAAAAAAAGCCTCTGTAGTGTCAAGAGCCAGTAATCATAGGGCGTTCTCCCAGTATTTACTTCGAAATGAGTCTCATTCAGGTAGTGAATTTCCAGGAGCAGTTTTCCATATCTGATGTTGGTCGACTTTATAAAATTCCCAAGGAAGAGGTCGAGGCTTTGGGCTACAAGCGAATGCTTCCACGTTTTCTTGCAAGGCAGTATGATACTCTTGATGAATTGGTGACAATGATAAGAGAGCCACTGGATGAGAGGTATCTTCTCATTAATACTTTACTGCCGCCACTCTAAAGAAATAGAACCGTACAATTGAATTCTTTTCAGGTTCAATGTGCATTGAATGCAGCTTGTGCGGCAGTCATTTTCCGCTCTTCGTCTAGTGCTATCGCCCCTTTCGCGACTGGGAAGTCAGTCACCTTAAACCAAGCGGTTCATCTCGCCTACACAAAAAAGATGGTCGTCATCCAACTGTGGAGTGGTGAGTGTTATACATTTTGTTTTGAATATAGTTCATTTATTCGACGACTCGTGAATGATTCTATTTATTTGAAGCGTTTCATGAATCAAGCTTAGCGCGTAATAAACCCTGGAGTCAACTGATGAGTTAACAGGCACTGTATAAATCGATGCCAAGGAACAGGAGGTGTGTCTGCCCGGAGTTATCTTGACAGCACACCTGAGGATGAGACTGTCACGTCTACCTATCGCACATCTTAGATGTCGGTCAGACTCGGCGATTGCGACGCGATGCATCAGCGACGAGCGACGCGATCGCTCCATCACTTGTAACCATCGCGGTCTCGCGCTCTGAGCCAGAAGCGCAGTGGTACGCGATGCGCAACCTCGTTGCAAGTGCAGCAAGCGACGGCTGGCACTTGGCTCCGCCCAATCGATGCAATCGGCTGGGCGTATCTGATCGCGGGCAGAGCCATCGCCTCTCGCTTGTGCACTTTGCGAGCGATTGTGACGCGATGGACAAGCGATGAAGCGATCGTGTCGCTCCGTCGCTGGTCCATCGCGTAGCAATCGGCCGATCTGACGCGACATCTTATCCGCGCGTCTTGACACAGCACTTCTCACCGTGCCTACGCCGGTGAGCAGCGATAGTATTTATCGTCCCACTAGCTCATTTTTCCTCTCATCAGCCACTTTTCAAGGCTCTAGCATCATTGCCTCGCACCTCTGACTTGTGAGCCGCGAAAACGACATATTTGTGATTCCTGGGCAACATGATCTTACCCACAAAAGATCGCTCCACTCGACCTTATCTGAGGTTGTTGCTTTAGGTAGATCCCATTAAGATACTTCATCAATCTTTTGGAGCTTCAAACACGGACGGCACATTGCTATTGGTCTTCTATTAGATTTTTTTCAGCAATGTTGCTAACGCGCGATGTGAACGAAGTGGAGATGTCCACGTTCAAACAAGGGCGTATTAATGATCCTGCAAATGCTGTCGCTATTCTTCAGCAGTTCAAAGAACAGGCAGGTCCCTTTTTGAAATAAATGATATTTTTGTTTCATCCAATGTCGCTTTCATGCATTAAACTAATACTTGGCGTACCTTCGTACTTCACGGACCACCGTAGTACGTGTATCTCCAATTTTTTACCGAAAAACTGTAACCATCCATTATTTCGTCGATATTCCACTACTTCTATGTTTTTGTAATGAAATTTTGGAGCATGAAAATAGACAAAAAAGTGCAAGCGGATCTCCTCCATGTGACTGCGAAAACCTTGAATGGAGAAAATACGCTTTGTTTGGTCGAGGTGTTATGGATAGATTCACTATCTCTGTTCGAAATTCATTTACTGTAGTAATGACGTTGCTCCCTGTGATTTGGCCTTTAGAATCAGCACGTTTGGAAGACTCTGAGTGAACTCAAGACAGAAACGCGACTATGTATGGACAAGAAATGAGCGTACAGCAGTTGACAAGCCCATAACAGACATTGTTGAAATTGTATGTTCCGTTAATTTATCTCATAATTTACTAATACACCAGTCATTGTTAACGGTTTATTTCAAGTGAACTTCCACTGGCCACTGTCTTGGTGTTCTAAAACGGGGGGGGAAGGTTAGCTACAGTTAGCTCACTTCAACCACTCTTGATAACCCTGCTTATCGCGCCTGCTCGCTTATGTACCTATTTGTGTTCTCTACCCTCACACTGGTCTGAGACCACAGGGAGCACATCGTGCCGAGCTTTTTAAGGACCAAGGGAGACTAAGATAGTGGGTTTTCCATTTCTCGGCGAAGACGTGCAGCATACACTCCTGCAACTCAGGTTAATGTCTGTTTTTAGCACCGCTCGTTTATTGTGCGCATCGTCAGACGCTGGAAGAGCTCGCTTACCAGGGAGGTCGTTCAGGACGTGGAACGCTTTTTCAAAGCGGTTTGGTGCATGTTATAGTGGTGGATGGGGGGGAAAACCAAGGGTGTCATAAATGACGTGATGAAGAGGTCCCAGGTTCGATCCCTCCCGGAGACATTTTTTTGCATTTTGTGTTGGCCTTTCAAAATTTGCGAAAAATGGCGTCAGCGTGAACAAGAGGTGTCATATTTATAATCAGGACCATCAGCAACCTTTATACATAGACTATGACTAAAAAACTGGTGAAGAATGTTGCGACACCAAAACGTTCGCTGATGTGGCGCCCAGTGGTCTCATAGTGACCTCAGGGGGCCTCAGCACGCATACACGGCACAAACGACGTAAACAATTTGATAACGCTCTCTATACCCCAAGTTTCAGAGAATTCAAGATTTCGACCCAACTTCGAACAGTTGACCATGGGAGATCAGTAGTTCGCCAGGTGCATGGTCTAGAGGCAATCTCCCGTCGTCACCTCCTCAAAATGAGAGTAGTGCCCTATAAAAGTGCCTTTCCGTGTTAAATGCTAGGACGCACCCCAACATTTCCCGTCGAGCTCGTCTTCAACCCAACCGGGTATACAACTGATTGTACCTATGGGGTCCCATACTTCGAAGTTACGTCGAAATCTTGTTCTCGTTGTTTTATCCAGAACTCGGGTACAAGAGTGAAGCAATGCTGCATCACAATGTCCAAACTTCGTGTATATTCAATGTACGGCTAACGAGAGCCTCTTGAAATGACAGTAGCCAACGGTTTGGACGACCTACCCCACAATGGAGCAATGAAACGCCAGTCCCTTAAGAACTTTTTCTTTGCTCTTTTTCTTTTATTCATAGGACCGTTCAGCAAAAATGGAAGCATAGTTTTGTGCTCTATACTTGTACCAGAGTCAACCCTGCGTTGCGCAGTTCTCAACGGCCACGTTGCGCAGTTTCGCCCGATTAGACACGTTCTCTCGCGCGAACATTCACACTCGCATGCTCGAGCCGTCTGTGTCTCCGCCCATACAGCGTGCGTTGAGGATCTCTCAACGTGCCGTTGCGAACTGCGCAACGCAGGGTTGACTCTGCTTGTGACCACTGATAGTAGGAGAGCAAAAACCGTTATTTCAAAAGGCTCCAGCGTCTGAAACGACCTCCTCGTTAGTTCATACATGGCGTCCAGATGGATTTGGTCCCGTTGTCACATCTATCCCAGGACGGTTTGATCCTGGTCGCAAGCATGTGTTGAAGCCGAAATAGACGGAGACAGTCTGACATTGAGCGCTTCGTAGAGTATAAAATGGGGCAAGATTTATAAAGAGATAGGTTTGACCCATCGCAAATTCCACTCTTTTCTTTCGTGTTTTCCTAGTATTTAATCCGCTTTTAAGGGATTATCGGCGCCATTCCTTGCCACTGATTGTGTGTGGAGCTTTTGTTTCGGGAGTTGAAACGACATTCGTCTACCGCCAGTATAACTGTCAGTTTCAGAATTTTTCAAGGGAAATCAGAATTTAGTCTTTCATGAACAATAATTTTTTTATTTAGCTGTTTGTTGCTATTGACGACACGAATTCTCTCTGGGGTAGACTTTGGTCAAAAAAGCTGACAGGAGCTATGTAAGTTAACAGTGATCATTTCGTCGGTCTCGTTGATTTTGCATTCTAATAATCTGCGTTCTGCACATTTGCGTTTCAGGCCTCCCCTTCTGATCTCACTCTCGTGAACCATTATAGAAACTTGATCGCTCCAGGATGGGTGAGACGTGTTCCATTCGATATCACAACTTGAACTCTTTCCAAGGTCTTTTCGCTCTGTGATACCATTTTTTAAGCAAAACGGATGTATTTTGTTGGTAGCTGACAAAAAAGAGGTGTCGGATGCTCGGGATCATGTCACTGTTCCAAGACATACTCCTTTGGAATTGTTCGGAGAAGAAGGATTCCATTTCATTGAGGTTTCTCAATTCGATTCTAAATTTTGGTCCTTTATGTTACTCTGGTCATTGTTTCACCAATATGCACAGTTACGGTTTTCAGCCCTTTCTACCAATCGAAACTAAACAATACACGAAAGGAGAAGTCAGTAACATGTATCAGTATTACTACGATAAGAGGTGGCTTACAACCGAAAACGGTATGTTCCGAAGCAATTAAGGACATAAGAAAATTTTAGTTATTGATTTGTATTGTTTGTTAACTGCTGCTTTTCGCCACATCTCACAGCTAACAGCAACGAAACTATTGGTAATATTGAAAGACTGCGGAAAAGCAAACAAACATCTAAGATTGAGCAATCATTGGCAAACGTTCTCCCTTTTACCTTCTCTTCTCAGGCGGGAATTTAATTCATAACTCATAATTTCCGGGTAGTTGTACTTCCACGGCATCGTTGCATGCTATCTTAGCTCTCACCATCAGTTATCATAGCTCATGAGTGTGAGTGCTGAAACGGAGCTATGATAAATATCCATCAAAATCATAGTTGAAGTGAATTGGGGGCATGGCGGTGTTATCGGTTGCGCATAAACTGTCCTAAAGTAAGAGATGCGGGCTTGGTTCTCACCCGCGCCAGAAGATTTTTCTCGAATTCAGCGCCCATGTGATGAATGAGAAAATGTTGATTTTTGGTTTTTTGTTTGCTTTCCCGCAGTTTTTCTCCATCATTATAACATGACCTTTCTTTCGCGGAACTACAAAAAAGTTGCGTTTTGACTTTTTAGGCCGCGTGGTACACGCGAACTTTGCCGACACGGCCAACCTACCCTTAGCTTCGTGGGTTAGAGATAGTGATGCAAGACATGAATGGCCTGAATGAATTTAAGTCAACTTTAATGCATAGGATTCTCCGAGGGCATAGCAGGATAGTTTCGATCGGAGAAGTGTAATAGCAAAGTAAAACCAAATTTTACTTGCTCACGCTGTAGAGGACGTTACACTCATTTTTGAGCTGGTTGTTCCAATGAAACCATATATTTGGCGATCCGTGTAGGTTTATGTTGACCATTATCTATCTACTTGTCTATGAGATTGAAACGTAAACGAGGAATGAACCGGATTGGATATCTCATATGTGGGAAACCTCTTTAAAGTGAAGTATTATATATTTGACCATAATGCGAACCACGTCATTCATTGTTATACTATTTCGTGATCTATAGAATAAATCTAAACAAGTTGGGAAGAAGTAACGCACATGCGAGAAAACGGGTGACATAAGTGCGACGCGCAGCCGCGTCACAATGTCCCACGTGGTCTGCAGTGTTAGACACGCATACGGTG
>MU895874.1:0-17693 GCA_036418205.1 Ostertagia ostertagi
TTTTGTTATACCTCAGCGAGACTCTGACCAAATGGGATTGAGAATAGGACCGCATTCGTTCATAAGAAGCACTTTTACCGAACTATCGTCCAAAGTGCTCTTATTTCAGGATTTTTCTTTCAAATCTCCTTGAAGGTCAAGAGACTTGACTTGAGCTTCCCTCGACTTGTGATCACTGCATACTTCTTGTGATTAGTGACCACTCATCGAATTGAGGGTGCTGTGTCAGTCAAAGCTGTTTACTGCAAAAGCGCAAAGAGCTCCCTGCACTGCTGATGAAAGCCCCACACCCGGAAAGGTCAAACTGGCGATGGGCATGGAATTGGTCTCTCTCCATAAAATAAATACCAAAAAATCTTGGAGTGCGCTCAATAGGAGGCGGCCTGCTGCTGCTAATTACTTCGCGGACAAAAAAAAACAAGTCAAAATCATTGCTAAAGCTTTCAGCCTCGCGGTCATTGCCGATATCGGCTAACCGGCTCAACACGTTATACGTGTGAGTGCTGACAAGCTATGGTACGTATACCATGAAAAGCTGAGTTGGAATGAAATGGTGCCCCGGTAGCGTAACTGGTAGCGCACTTGCCCGGAAAGCGAGAGGTGCGGGTTCTAGTCCCGCCTGGGGCGAAAGTTTTGTTCACAACCCAGCATTCTTGTGAAACATTCGCTAATTTATAAAAAATAAATACTCACGCAATAACTACATGAAGAAAAATGTTCTATACATATATTAATTCTCGAAAAATTTTACCGAAGAACGCGCGGTGCCCAAATTGACTCTATTTTCCGACCTCATTTTTTCCACTCTTCTGCAAAAACTGGTCAAAGTAACGTGTGTCCACTAGTCCAAAAGTTTTCAGCCTGTAAATGTGACCACAAAACGCAATCTACGCCCATTCTAAATACGATTAGTGCAGAAGTATACGGAAACGTGGATGTGTTCGTCATCATTTTTAGTCCCACCTATTCTAAGATACTATTGAAATCCGAAAAATAGAGGATAGCGGAGTCATGTTGAGTACTGTAACTATTTTTGAGTTCATGAATTTATCAGGCTTCACTCGGTCTTAGAATAGGTAGAACCGAAAAAACTTCTAGTTCTGTCTTCGCTAATTCCGCCTTAAAGGAGGAATTCACGATTAGAATGAAGGTCGAAGAAAGGGAAACTGACCTAGTTGAGGGACCCACGGACCTCCTGAGGGTGCGAACTGACGCGCAATTCGCATGGAAAAATTTGACCTCGGCGACCTATCATGCCTCAAAGCTGGCGGGTCCGGCGATCTCCGCCCACCGATCATCTGATCACTCGCCGTAGTTCAATACGTGGCGAGTGATTAGATAGCTGAGAGAGCGTAGTGTTGAAGAGGGCACAGCGATGAGAGTCGCATCAATGCTCGAATCAACGGGCAAGGAAGGGGTACCATTTCTCGGGTTCTGGGCCGTTTCTCATGGTTCTTCCTTCTTTCGTGTACCACTCACCATCCCTAGGTTAATTTGGGTTGCTTTTTCATCGTGAATTCGTCCTTTAAGTCTATACCCTTCCATCGTTCATTGCTTTATGCTGGTGCCAGATAGTGTCGAGGAATCCCTCCATCTTGATTTGTATATGTCCTACTCCATGACAACCGTGTGAACGCTTGCTAAATTTGACTACTAGTTTATGACAACCCATAAAATATCCTTGATGGGCTAAGGGCTTTGCAAACGTGGCACCTGTGTGTAGCAGGGTCAAAAGCCACTATCCTAATTGTCTGGACTTCATGTGACTCTGTTATCAGAACCTAGCTCAATTAAGGCAGGTGATACGATAAATTGTTCATTCGATAGGGTATGAAAGTAAGGGGCTGCGCGGAAGCGCAGCAGTGAAAAACGAGACACTGACCATGGAGCTGCAGAATGCGACCCTTGCCTTCCGTTGCGCTCGTCTCCTCGGGGGGGGGTCCATAGCTTAGCTGATATCTTCAATGTTACAATTTAATTCTCAGCTCTGGTCTCTGCTGAAAAAACGGCTAGACCGCGACGAGACAATCAGCGGGTATGGTCAATCGGAGGGACGGCACACGCCTGTCAGATGGCTGGCGCAGAGGCATGACGTTTAGAGGGATGGTTTAGACTTGCTGAATTTCTGCGTGCGTCCTCTTCGCCGCGAAAACGCATAGGGGGTCCAGCATCATTTTTTATTAGGCGTGCTACCCCTTCTATGACACACAGTTCGTCTGGCCACCCCTCCCCCTTGACTTGGGCTTGCAAATTTCATCAATCGATGCAGCGAGTGCACGAACATCTCGGAAAGTGACTTCTAGTGTGAGATGGTGGAACAAAGATTTCGCATCGAAGGAGGATCTCACGATAAAGGTGGAGGTCGGAGGTGGGGAAGCATACTCAGGCCACCTAAGGGTACGAGACGATGCGCGTTCTACTGCGAAGGATATTACCCTACCGGTCCAGCAGGGCAGTACCCACGCCGCTTGCGCCAGGACACGCCTCCCTCTCGCCGTTCGACTCTAGTCGTTTAGCACAGAGAGCGTTAGCGTTGATGCATTAGCGCTAACGTTGACGAGAGTTGCATCAATGCGGATTAACGAGTAGCGGGGTCAATTTCTCGGGTTTTGGGGTTCTCATGGTTCTTTCTTCATCCTTGTACCATTGACCATATCTGTCCTGATTTTTAAAGGGCTGCCTTTTCATTGTAAACTCCACCTTTGGGAAGTGGCTGCGGTAGAAAAAATCAAAGATGGGTCCTCTGGTGGAAAACTGGCATCCTATGCGATAACAAGCGATGCTACAGACAACCCATTCCTGGATGCGCCACGCATTCGAAATCCATTCACGCCGTAGTGATACTGTACTGAAGCAGCGACTTGTACCACAGTAGTGAATTGCAGGTCATCTGCCGACGACTGCCGCTCAATGCGATCTCATCGAGGAAGCGACGACGCTTCAGTGCATTTCTCCACTGGTTGAGTACGCAAATGCAGACCGTTACGTCATTCATCCCCGCTCAGCGACATCGACCAGATGTGTCATCAGTTCAAGGAGTACAAGAGATGTACCACTGGGATTCAACCCGATTGCAGGTTAGATTAGAAAATCTGTCGCCTGTTTATCTGTCTAATCTATTTACTTTCAGACGTTCAAGAGCGCCCAACGTTGAGCGCATGTACGAAGGCATGTGTGAGGAAAGCTTTCTGCGCCTTGTTCGTGAGGAGTTGCTGTGCCTGACACAACTTGAAAGGTGTGGTTTTTATGAGATGTAAAATTTTACAGAAGAGAATGGTGATAGACGAAAAATAGTTCATTATAAAGGAGATGAGAGTTAACGTAGCGTCCTCAAGAGTCTACCAGTAATTGCGGTGTGCGGCCGCTCCGCCCATTTTGTGAAGTAACGCCCTCTTCTAAGCTTATTGCCTGAATCAAATGATTTACGCTTTTTGTGCTTGCGGGAATTTTAAAGCGGTAGCTTTACTCTTGGAAATTGCGCGCCATGAATCCAGAAAGCATTAAGTAGCCAGGACGAATGCGTACATACAAACAGCGTATCGACGACTAGTGTTGCTGACTTTGCGGCTTATAATGCGAATAACTGAAGATGCCATGAAAAAGAGCTGAAGCAGATTGACATGAAATCAGATCCCCCTAGTCTATAAAACTAAAATATTTCAAATTAAAAATTAGATTGAAAAAAATTAAATTTAATTAAAAAAAAACAAAATATATAAAGCACCCTTTACCCACTGCACTATCTCGCCCGTGAAATGAAAATTATGTATTTCAGAGATGCGAAACTACGAGAATGCTTCGTGAATAGGACGAACACCCTCCGAGATGAAGACCCAGGTATGTGAACCAGTTTTTTACAACAAAAATCGTGGGTTTTACTGGGTGGCACGGACGAAGAGTCCTTACTGCACGACGCGCAAATTCCTCGCGAGCCTTGGGCGATAAAGTTGCTTGCAAACAGAGTCAACCCTGCGTTGCGCAGTTCTCAACGCCACGTTGCGCAGTTTCGCCCGATTAGACACGTTCTCTCGCGCGAACATTCACACTCGCATGCTCGAGCCGTCTGTGTCTCCGCCCATACAGCGTGCGTTGAGGATCTCTCAACGTGCCGTTGCGAACTGCGCAACGCAGGGTTGACTCTGCTTGCAAATAGTCACATGAAATTGTCGCGCAAATTGTCACGTTCATGTAAAACAAGTTTTCCCATGGGGGGGGGGGAAGGGGTACTCTCCTTCGATCACCATTTTTGATTGTGTTATATTCGTATGCACGCCTCGGAATTAGACCACTGAAGTAATCCGTTCATTGGGTAGGATAGAGCTGTTTGCGAGTTCTTGGTGCGCCGTCATCACTGCTCGAGTGAGCCACAAGGACAGTGAAGCATAGCCAATGCCCAGACTACTGGTCATTGGTGATTCTTTTATTATTTGTTAGGCAGTGGCCGGATGTCTGTGCCCTCTCGCACGGCGTCTTCTTTCGCGTATCCGCGCTTCTCTAGCTCGCTATGCCTCTCTTTCGTACAACGGCTGACCTTACAGAAAATTTAAGCCCGTAATTTCAATGTTGTAAATAAATGTTTGGCTTTCTTTTTCACTTTTTGAGTATCAGAGGACAACCCATTATGTATTACGACAAACCTCTAATCCGCACCATCTTCATTACTGAACGCTGTTATACACCAATTTTTATTCGGGAGCGTGCCTTTTGGAATATAAAGGCGAGGTCCGGGGTTTCTGTTTGAAATCAAGCTTTCCCCCTAAAAAAGACACAAGAAAGGAGAGTCTACATAATTTTCGAGTCGATTTGACACATCCGAGCCCCTCCGGGCGCTAGGCAGGCTGCCGATTGGCAAAGCCAACACCATTTAGTCAAATCACGATAAAGTAGCTTGCTTTTTCGCTCGCCGCCACTGGAGTCGGGAATTTAAGGGAATATATTGGCCATGCTAAACTCCGCCTCCAGTGGGCGGGGCGTGCGTCGAAATTAAAAAATTTGGTGAAAAATTTGCAGTTTTTGGCTTCAGAACAGTCTAAAGACAGGGAAAAAATAAGGCCTTAATAGGGACTTACCGCTCTACAAGGGAATGTCGACGGGCTCTTACCGTTTTTTCATTATTGTCGTTACACTCATACTCCACTGTCACCCTGCAAGCGTAAAATCATTGATTAGATTCGGACTTCGGTTCGAAGAAAAAGACATAATTATGCTATGTCAAACCAAGACTTGGGTTAACCGATACTAACGTTTATTGACCGTTTTCTATAAGCTAGGTAGAGAAAATTCGTTATATGGCACCCAAATCAATTTGAACAATAGTACACGTTTGGATGTTGTGTAGCTGAAATGCTACCCGTTCGGATGGATTTTCCGTCACATAAACAAGGAACTGAAGTGTTTATAGAATGAAATAATTTGCGCAAGTGGCAACGAGGGAGCAACGAATGAAAATTTTCAGGTCATCCATCCGCTTCCAATCTGACCTACTCGTCGTATGAGTGCCTTATCACGCAGACCTATATCGACTGTCTACTGGAGAGCAACTACAAGACCTGTAAAGAAGCTGTCAAGGTACTGGTCACAGTTATAGGAACGTAAAGCACTGTTTTCTGGTTGAGAGTGCCAAAAAAGACAATAATCTATATACAAAAAATCGAGGTAAACATAACTATGTGGAAAGTTGTACTAACCTGCTAATACTGCGTACCAAGCCATAGTAGAAGTATCGTAGGCCGCGATCCCAAAATCACCATACTTGTGCAAATGGTTGGGCCGTGAGTGAGAAGTAAGTGAGCGTTTGCTGCTTGCAACGATGTGTGTGTTTGAAGATGCTGGCCAGCCGTTGGGTTATATGAGTGTGTGTCCAGTTAGGTTCACGGACCGCCCCGTATGGATACTGAGTGAAATCGATGCTGACGTCCACGTAATGACAGCGCCCCTAGTAGGCGACTTGAAGCACTCGACAGCCTGGCCTTGAGATTGCTGGTAAGGTGAAGACTGCCTTCAATCAATCCCCACCACTGGTAAGCTGTTCCTCAGTAGCCTTGGTAATTTTCAGGGTTCGAGGCTTCATTTCTGTACAAAGGTTACCAGCAGCCGCCTGCTCTAGGACGAAAGAAGGTAGCTGCTCGAATAGTTCCGTCGGTCTTGTACTCACCGCAGTGGGCGGGATGGTTGCGACGGTTGCAAGTCCATAACGATTAGTGCCTTAAGAGTGCATGTAGTGCGACGAAGGTAGCACGACTTCTCTGGGTAGTGAGCTAACACTCGCGAGATGGTTCCTACTAAGTGAGTGAGTGAGCCTAATCCCGGCGCTTAGCTTCAATGTATACGTGCAGTATCCACAATCTCCACTGGAGGTCTAAAGGGTTGTGTGGTGTTTCCCCGTCATCCCACACATTGGGTGGGTTTAGAGGTGTGGAGGGGCAGCACTCTGTGCTCTTATTTACATCGGGGTCAGGTAGTCATTCGCACAGCTTGATTGTTCCACGTGATTGGCTGCAGAATGAGTGGTCTCTGGTCAATTATATTCTAATATAATTTCGTTTTAGCTGGAAATCGCAATGCTGTCACTGTTGGCTTATCGAAATGGCAGCCACTGCGTGCTGAATACGGCTGCACCTAAAAGGCGCCCCGAACCAGGTAAGACGGATGAAATTTGCAAAGCTTATTTTTAGGGTTATAGTTCTTGCCCGAGAGCTGCCAAAGCTCAAGAGACGGATAATTGATCAATCGACGAATTCGCTTAGAAAAATCATTAATGACATACAATCTCACTACATGAGGCAGTACCTGCGAGCGACATTGTGCTCTTGAACCGACTTGGAAATGCGTTCCAGGAAGTTGGCGACCGTGAATGCGATTTGGAGGCGATTAATGCCATTAGGGACTAATCTGCAAGGAATAGCATACGTATCGATTAGGCGAATGGGCGATTAGGTGATCGCTGTGGGCGGAGCGGACTGATTGATGCATATCCTTCTCTTATCGCCATGGTCGCTTATTCTCCTTTCTATCTAATCAAGTACCTATGTTTCATTTTGCGTCATCGCCAATCGCAACCGCGCAGTCGAGGGCGGCCGCCAACTCTGGAACGCTACCGTTAGTCCAGGTTTGCATCTTGCGCTGATTTTTTCTTTTTCAAGAGAAACATTAGAGGTGTGGCGATAAAGACGGGCAACTGTAAATAGTCGTCTGACATGGTTATCTACTACGACATGAAAAGAGGAACGTGTATGTTCGTTTTGAACCGTTCGAAAATTCGGAGTGTTCGTCTCGAAATGAAGGAGTAGAGTCATATTGTCCTGCCACAGAATATGCCTGAAATCAAGCGTTTCTTAATCCCCTAGCTGGCTCTTGAAGTACTCGAGTGCAACGGAGTTACGCTTATTCAAGCTTATGGCCAGAAGGTGTCCATTTTAGTCTCTGTGAACGGATCGTGTTCTTGTTTAGACGTCGACGAATGCATATCGGCCGAATCGGGTTGTTCACAAAAATGCGTCAACCATCCTGGAAGCTATGAATGTACTTGTGATCCCGGCTACTACCGCCTGGCTACCAACAACAGAACATGTATTCGTAATGATAAAGGTACGTTGCTCCGTTACATCCTTCGTACCCGCGATAATGACGGCGAAGCTTGCTGCACATTTGCTGGTAGGCAGGGTTCGAGTCCTACCTGGGACCACAGTTTTGTTCATACCCAACATTCTTGGGACACTATTGAAAGTTACGGCAGTCGTGGATCGAACTAATTGACTTTCAATCCCAAGGCACAACCTACGATGAGATCATGTGAATGAATCGGTTTTAAAGAGAGCTGTTCCGCTCAGGCCGCTTCGACCGCTTCCGTTTTTTTATCTGCAACACGCTGGTGTCTGCGTCTGCTCATCTGTTGTGCTCTCTCGTCTATCCTCTCTCCTCCTCAGTTTCCCATTTCCTTGGCACCAAAATGGGCAAACCGTTGTTTTTGGACGCCAAAAGAGTTCCTAGTGAAGGCACTTCGAGAACGCAGTGGAAGCGTTTCCGCCGCCAACATTTGTGACAGATGTACGGCGGGAAATTGAACGCGTAAAAGACTTCCCAATTTTCCGGATTGTCCACTAAAACAAATGCATTTTTTGTTCTTATCGTTCTTATCGTGAGTGATGGGTCCCAAGCCAAAAATTTGAGTGAGATAGAATCACAATATTTCTCCGCGCAGATCTCGTACGAACACTTCCTCATTTCTGCTTCTAGCTGCGAACCGCCCAAAGTAACAGTAGCAGCTGCTTGCTTGTATACGAGCAGCTAATGACGTCATGTTTGGCCAATTTTCAACCAGCTGATAAGAACGTCAAGGCGTGTTGTGCGCCATGCGAAGTAGTGTAGAAATCATGGCAGGGACAATTTTATCGAAGCTACTGCGCCATTCAAGCTCTTTTGAAGGTGCTGCTTTTCAGTGGAGCATGCGATCACATTCCGCCATGGGAATAATGATCCAATTCCTAGTCCGAGTTGGCCCTTGAAGGCAGTGGGTGATGAGGGAGATGAAAGATGAAGGGTAAAGCATTCGACATGCATCAACCATTTCCAGGATGCGCCATGCATTCCACTTTCATCCAAACCGTAGGGGCAATTTGAATGCGGTTTGGCTTACACAATGACTTGCTGGGGCCATTTAATGCACAAGTCAGTGTTTTCAACCCTTCTGACAACTCTGGTATTAATAACCGACCTGGAGTGAAGGAGGACTGTTGGCCGACTACCGACGACCCTAGCTTGATCTTCTGACCAGCGCGAAGTTATTACGCCTTACTTCACACGCTCCTCGTGAAGTATGAACTGCTAAAGATGCAGCGAATGTTTCAGTGATATGACTAGAATATTACACACATATGCTTGTATTTTTTAGACCCGATGTGGCTGTTCTTCGCTCATGGGCAATCAATCTGGAATATTTCACTAAGTGGAGGTTCATTCGAATTGCAAAAAGCTGGTTTACAAAAAACCGCTGTGCTTGACGTCGATATAATGGTGAGCTTAATGTCATTAATGTATGTAATTGCTCATGGAGGTTAAGAGCACAGGAAAATTCGAGCTTCAATACCTATCCTTTCTTTTGAAAAAAAAAACGATAAATCACTGATCCACTTTTTGAACAGTAAGTTAGAGTGGGGGGGGGGGGGGTATTTAATCTGAAACCGTTGAGGGACAGTGAAAAAGTGTTTGAACGAATGAGGAAAATCATCTGAAGAGCTAATAGGAGGCGGTCGCAGAATGCTTGGTTGTGGTCACGCTCAAAACCATGTATCTAAAATCAGTTCCACTGTCAAAATCTGAACTATCCCGAGTTGAAGCTTGAATTTTCAGCCACTGACAAGGTCATACATTTGTAATCTGGCACTCATATTATAACTGAAGTCTTGGAATTATGGTTAGCTTGGTTACAGTGAACAGGATTTAGAAGGGAGCCACTTAAGGTAAAAAAGATGATGGCAAATTGGAGGAAGTGTATCGCCACGAAGCAGTAACTTAGCCCAAGAAAGCGAGATGTAGCGCTTTCACGGCGTAAAGTGCGCTGGTAGCTGAGCAGTTCTTGAGAATCGCCATGCCCTCTAAGCACTTCACCCAGCTAGTGATTTGGGCGAGCTGTGTTGCCAGCACCTGCACGACTGGAGCAATTCGAGCTGGAGCATGGTTTGGCATGGAGCCACCGCATGATTTGCGGTAAACTCGTCCATACGCTCCGCCATCTTTAGGCCGTGTGCACGTCTTAGGTGAAAATCACGGCGCGAAGCAAGGATTCCTGTTTTTTGCTCTTCTCGACTGAATTCTCGGCTTTCTTATCATTCCTGGATGCCGGGTAAAACTACCGCATCGCCTTAGAGCTTGTTCGAACTTACGGATGCTGCTTCTGAAACTTAGTGGAAATTTCCTACAGTTGAGCCATTTGGACAACCCCCTCCCACCTGCTTTGCGCGCCACAGATACTGAGGGAGGGGGGGGGGGGGATGAGGAGGAAAAGTGGAGAAAAGTGGAAGAGTTAGTGATCTTTTTCGCCGACCGCATGTAATTGTCAAACTCGAACATCGGCTCCTTTACACGGTCCAGAAGATTTCCCATCTCTCTCCCTGGGCAAAAAACCTCCACACCTACCTTCCAATGAAGCCTTTTCATTTATTCGTTGTGTGATTGTTGGCGTAGGCGTACTCTCTTGTAGCGGAGAAACGGAGAAGGAAATCTCGGTTGTTTCGTAATTTTTTTAAGCACTTAATCTTTCAAATCACTGTACGTTTCAAGCGGTACTTCTGCTACGATTCCATGAGCTGTTCCAACGGTATTCCTTTCAGGAACGCCGCATTTTCTATGCAGATGTTGGCTCGAATTCGATTGAAAGACTAGACTTGGACGGCACGTTTCCTCAGACCGTTCAGAAGTACGACGTTGACGGCCTCGAAGGCATCGCAGTTGATTGGATTGGACGAAATCTCTACAGTCTGAGAAAGTTCGCTTTCCCCTGAATTCTCTTTTTTGTCAATTTCTTTCTTACTTGTTCTTTGGCGAAATACTAAGGTGTTTCCTTAACAAAAAGCAACCTTTACCCTTTCGGTCCTTGGGTAAGCCAAATTGGTGGAGCCCCGCATTATTCACGAGAGTCGTGAGATCGGGCACATCGAATTACCTAACCACTGCATCAGGGAGTGAAGATAAAGGTCTCCTTCACCGGGGGTCGTCTTCTCCTAAGTGGAAAGTGAGGCAATCTTATATAAGAGAGGTGGACAACGGGCAAGTGGTCGAGAAGGGGTAGGGTAAGATATGTGAGAAAGTAAAGCAATGGGGAGAGGGGGTCGTATTCATGATGACGAAATCCACGAAGAGCGTGCCTCGTCTCGAGAGCGCGGCTAATTTTTATGTGAATATGTTCTCAAAATACCTCGCAATCAATATCTAAGGGTTAAGTTTGAGATGAAAGCAGATCAGCTAGTAGAAATGGAGATTGGCCAGCCGACGCACTGCTCTTACTACCCATGTGCAGGAAGCATTTTGGGTTATCTAGCGCTGATAGTAAGATAGTAGGTGAACGACTCGTTCCAAGTAGATTTTCGCTAGGACTGGTGTTATGCAATTTTCTCATATTGTCATCCATTCATCCGGAGCTCCTCCCCCCTCAGGTTTAGACAGTAGTGTCCATTCCCTGGTTCAGGACCATTTCCTTGGACCACAACAGGCTGAAATGTGAAGCATCATAGAGTAAATTATTATTACACCGGTATTATTATACCCGGTATTACTTTAATCGAATAAATCTTATTCAGGGCAGATATCATTGTGCAAACGCTGACTGGCCGATATCGACGAGCTTTGTACAAAGGAGTGATGCGGCTGCCGAGAGCGATTGCAGTTCATCCGGCGAAAGGGTAAGCCCTCTTGTTAAGCCGATCAGCATTTAAGGAATGATTTCACTATCACAACGTGATTTGACCGCGGTTGCGGTCATGTTGAGATGCTGGAACCGAAATTTGGTTTTGTTCGTCATGTACAAAGCTTACTATTTTCATCATCACAGCTTCACAAGACTTCACCCAGGTTAGGCGCTATCGCAAGATGAAGGGGCATCCTCAACTATAAGACTAAAGCCTATGAGACGGCCAGAGCCCCGGCATATGGAACCAGCTCTGCACAATGGAGTCTCTCACTTCCTCGCCACGGTGTTAGTCCCGATTGCCTTCAGGCTTGGTCGCTGAGTTTGATCAAAAAAGGAGATTTCTTCTCAGTTTTGAATGCATTACCACGGAAGCTGCCCGTATATTTGCAATTGCCCCATGTTACAACGAATGTGGCTACCAGAACATTCCCAGCGTAAAGACCCATGAGGAGTCCGCAATGAAAGGTATGCCTAGCGCCTGGCACGGCGCTGGCTCCGCAAGGCTGGCTAGCCTCCCTCGCAGTCGGACATCTGTCCCGCGGACCGTACGCTTTAGAGGGATGTAGATCAGGCCAATTCGCCTTGATAACGTCTTCCCGACGAGGCCCTTCTATACGGAGGTCAGGGGCAAAAGGTGCTACTCCTTGGTATCTAGGACATTTTTTATTTTTTTATTGTTCGGGCGCACCTACTGCACTCTACTTTGATTTCTACTGAGCCCCTCTTCAATGAATGCTCTAACCTGAGCTTAGTGCAGAGGCGTCCACCTACCACCCGTGTTCCGCCCACGAATGACGTCATGGGTGTCTAAATCCGCTCTCGCTCCTGTCCGCACTCTCGTAGCAATCCTTTCACGCTTTCTTGGCGACGCTCAGTATCGCTCATCTCCTACCATTCTCTACTTGTTTGCTCCACTCTCCTGCTCATTGATGTTGCGCCAAGCTTTGTACCCAGCATCGTTTAACTAATTTAATTATGCATGATTTGGACGGACTGGGGTCGGACAGCGTTCATTAGCCGCGCCCATTGACGGCTTCCTCTTTCAAAAAGATACCACCGAACGAATCAATGGCCAAACGGTCACCTGTTGATATCTAACGGCCGAAAAATATTATATGGCTGATGCGCTACAATGACGTCATAGATGGGTTTTTTTTGTTGTACAAATGGCTTTTCATATCAACAGCGAAGAAGAAAGCCTTATAGAAAGGGCTTACACTTACTTTACTTTATGTTGTCATGTTTTCGGGCAGCCTGTTGGTCCTCCAGCCTTTCTTGTACTGCAGGTACCGCTTGATGGGTGCTGTCGCCGTACGATCATCTCCGACTCTGGAACCGTACCTCATGTCTTCGCTCTTTCTGTAGCTGACGATCTTCTGTACTGGAGTGACTGGACCTACAGGTAGCGGTTTTTCGTTTACCTCAGCCTTTGTAGTTTTGAACCTCTTTAAAAAAAAGAAAGTCGGTTCATTAGTAGGGGGATCATGATCCACTATGCTCAAAGTTACGGTAAGATCCGACCAAGAGAAGTGTAGGCAGTCTAGAGTGGGGTCGAGGCGGGTCCCTTGACATGTGTCAAAAGCTGAATAAGTCGATCACATAATTCGTCGAGATTTAGCATTCAGATGCCCCGGCCTAACTGGAATGACCCTTGAAAATCATTTTTGATTCAGGGGTCTCTTTGCGAGCAGACAAACTAACAGGAGAAAATGTGACGGTAGTGGCACAGACTGCTTTGCTGCCCTACGGACTGAAGATCTTCCATCCGTCCGTGCAACCACACTGTAGGTTACCTTGAAACTCATTATGCGGCTCAGCTGTTTAAGAAGCAGCAGAGTCACTTCGTATCAGCGAGTATAAGTTTCACAACCGAAACCGTAAGCCACACTCTGTTTCAGTCCCTTCCCAATGTGACACTCTCGGATGTAGTCAGCTTTGTCTTCTTGGACCAAATCGAACGGCAAAATGTGGATGTGGAGAAGGCTACGAACTTACACAAAAACGGAAAGAACTGCACCAGCAACTGCGATTCAAATCATATCGAATGTGGTGGAACTGAAGCAAAGTGAGTACATTCTATTTATCCTGCTTAAAAGCCTTTCTTGTGATCTAATTGGTGTGTTATCTGTCGAAAATTCAGACGAATGCGTGGCAATAGGGAGAGCGTTAAAGCATGAAACGAGGATTAAAAGCAATTGCGCAGTTTCTCTTATCTTTTGGGATGCGGCACGCATTCTACTTCCATTTGTACATTCGTAGTGGCGTTTGAATGCGATGTGGCCTATACAATGACTTGCGGGGGCCAGCCGATGTACAAGTCAGTGTTTTTTATCCTCCCAGACAAGTCTGGTACCAATTAACCGACCCCGGAGGGATGGAAGGCTTGGTTGGCCCGGACGACTCACGATCCAGGATTTGATTCTCCGGACCGCTTGCGTGGTAAGCGTGCCACTTGCCACTCCACCACCTTCGCCCATAAGGAACCTTATTGGGAAGAAAAGCAAAGCACTCTGAAAAAACAAAGATTCTCCGTGAGGTCGGCCATGGGATGAAGGTGAGACACTGCGCTGCATGAAGAGGGGAAAGACGAGAAAGCACAGTTAACGCAGGAGGGTGCAAATGCCACGTAGGGACAGTATCGCGACTCTTGCTGATGAAGAACCCACAACACTCTAGAGAAACTGGCTCTCGGTTCCTAATCCCGAACGGTGGCTTTGACACGTTGACGGTGACGCGGTAACGCGTCCCACCTTGCACACCTCGTGGGACATTGTGACGCGGTAACGCGTCCCACCCAGTCATCCCTCCTTTCTTGCGCTTGCGCGACCTCATTCCTAAGGTCTTTTACTCATTCTATAGACAATACATTAACATAAATCCAGTGTCCTTGAAGGTTGGATATGCTTAACTAACTTGCATAGCTTGATACGCATTTCACAACTTTCAAAGTTCCCTCGATTTTACACAGAACAGCTAGAAATTACACATTGCAGATGCGTTTCGATGTTGTATCTCTGCGACGGCATCTCCCACTGTCAAAGCACGGAAGCGAGACTAACTGCCGTGAGTTTCCCACACATAGCAACTACTCTACTCCTGGTGCATCCGATAACGTCTCCAAGACTTTCCTTTTGGGACTCTTCCCCACTACCACATCTCAGCTTGAATTGTCCAGCATGTCATTGGTCTTTATTTGTTTTTCAACTAACATTTCCCTCATTAACATGTGTTGCATCAGAATTCGTATATTATGTTCTTGCTAATCTCTCGTTCCGCTGACCAGCATGGCTTATTCCCGCTTAACGATGGAACCTCCCCTGACCATGAGAGTGATCGGATAACAAACCCAACCCATGGCTAACCCAAGGAGTTCAGAAGGCTCAGACCTAACTCCAGCAGACCACAAAAAAAGCCCAATGTCCTTTCAGCGCCTCGCATCTGCCTCCCAGGACAATTCCAGTGTCATGACAATAAGAAATGTGTGGCTCCTGGAGGTTTGTGCGATGGTGTCGAGGACTGCTGGGATGCGTCCGACGAGAAGTACTGCACCGGCTCATTCCGAGCCAACAGCCCCAACACCAAAGTGAATGAGATGGCTGCCTGAGAAAGGTGCTATACGAAGTTATTACGGATCATTGGCAACTATGCTAGTTATTTATTAGTTCATACAATATTGTCTATCCATTCAAGGTTATGTAAACGGTTTGATCTCATTATTGTGTCGTTTTGTTGGAATTAATAAAAGGCTTCACTCTGTCTGGTCATGTTCGGAGAAAAAGATGAAAGAAAAACTCGAAAGAAATGATTTGAAGATTAGGAGGAATCAGGGTGTCTGTAGGGGGATCGTATTTGAATCTTTTCAAGGGGGTCGTATTTCGGGCCGATGAAGGTCACAAGATGGAGAAAAGGAGGTCGTATTTTTGGAAGTTGAAGGGGTCATTTTTGACGGGTTCTGTTTCTTGAGGTTTCCCCTTCACAGTGGACATGGACCCGACACCCTTCTCTACAGTGCGCGGTAGGCCACGGAGCGCGATGCTTATACCGGATGTCCGACCTAGCTGTGCGAAAGATTAGGCACTCTGTGAAGTTTATTTGCACTATGAGATGCAGGTCAAACGGTAAGCCGTGGAATTTGGCATGCCCATTCTCAAGAGGATAGAGGATTTAAAGGTCTGCCAATTTCGGAGGAAGAGCTACAAGCACCCACAGAACTTAGGCTCAAAATGTGGTGCAATATAAATGGGACACCCTGTAGAAAGGTAATAGACGAAGCACTTTTCAGCGGAACTATTGCTTCATAGGATGAAGAGTTAGGCCTGAAAAAATTTGAGCCTTTTTTCAGAACAATCTTCTGCTTGGGTTCGCCCTTGAATGGCAGTTTTAAACAAGTTGTACGCTGGGTGTGTATCAAGTGGTGCGAATGGAAATTTTAGCACCTAATTAGTGCTGCGTCGCGACTAGGTGCGAAGTGACCTCAAATCTTGGCACTTAATTAGTGCTGGCTGGCGATTGGGCGCCAGCTATCTGTGGGCGAGACGCGCCGTACATGTCCATAATGGTGCAAAGGATTGGAGAACAGCGATTTTGGAAGCGGCAAAGGAGATTTCAGATAAAATGTGGTTATTAATTTATTATTGCTCGTTTTTAGACTTCTGACTCCTGGGAACAAAACAAAGTGAATTGATGCTCATATTTATTATGATTACTATTGCTATTATTATTATTGTTATTATTATTGATTTTCTAAATAGGTTAGAAAAATCAAGTGAAGGAACACAAAAATATTAGGTTGTCCGGAAATTAATGCCGGTTTCAATGTCTCATACATTATTTGATATTTTTCCGAGAAATTTCCATACGATTGCTGTACTGTTGCATATCGTTGGAAAGCCCATTTCATTCTCTTTCTTGCACGGCCATTGTATTTTGATGGGACTCGGGCCTCACTTTTTTTAAAGGTTTGAAGTGAAGGCGTCAAAGTAGTGGTTTGAGCAGGTTCACTTCTATGAGTTGAAATTTGGAGAGGGTGCTGTGCGGACAGCTCGGAATAGGATTGCTGTGTGGGGCTAAGGATGTTGCAATAAAAGCACACTGCTTCGATGGCTCCGAAGCTTTCAAGTTAGGGAAATCTAGATTCGAAGTGAGGGGGTTACGGACGACATTCTCCTCTTGACGGCGGCCTTCTGAAGACCCGGCAGAAGAAGATTTCCAAACAAGTGTACGGCAGCCAGCAGCATAACCTTGAGCAAGCATACTGAAATTTTCGGAGCGCCTGAAGGTACTTGGGAAGGTAAGAAAGCTGGACAAGTGGGTACCGCATGAACTGACTGAGCAGCAGCAAAGTCACCTTGCAGGGATCTTGGCACAACTTTTTTTACCCAACGATGGTTTCGTGGCCTTCTGGGTAATGATGCATCGCAGCTTCCTGAACCCAGGCGATTTTGGTACTTTGATTTGTTCACAGGAGTCAGAAGTTTAAAAACCAGTAACAATAATTTAAGCACATTTTATCTGAAATCTCCTTTGCCGCTTCCGAAATCGCTGTTCTCCAATCCTTTGCACCATTATGGTGCATGTACGGCGCGTCTCGCCCACAGATAGCTGGCGCCAATCGCCAGCCAGCACTAATTAAGTGCCAAAATTTGAGGTCACTTCGCACCTAGTCGCGACGCAGCACTAATTAGGTGCTAAAATTTCCATTCGCACCACTTGAGACACACCCTTATCGCACTGTTGCAAGTGACGTGCGTTTGATGCGGGCCGCGCGTGCTCTTATCAGTTATTTGGATTCATCCATATCTTGTCGTTTCCTTCGACCAAAAGCGAAAACGAATGTTAATGGGATGCAATTCCGTAATTAATACTGATAATTTTTTGATTTATAATTTTGATTTCTAATCATTTCCGCACCATTCAAAGTGTTGCTGCCCCTGGTGACGATGTTTCTGCGATCACAGAAACATAATTTCTCAGAACACTCTGCAATGTTGGGATTTTCGGGCGTCCGTTTTACCCTCCCCTTCAAAAAGCGAGAAAGTGTCGGGTGCAGACCATGCACCACAAGTGACGACGGCTTCACAAAATGTTAATGTTTTCTGCCAATGAAATGATTAGCCTGTTGCAGTTGTATTCTATCGATTGTCACTAATTACAACTATCATTTACCAAGAAATCAGCTATCACTATGAACAACTTCTAACCAGATTTACTTGGAGGCCGTCGTCAGTTGTGGTGTTTGGTCTGCACCCGACACTTTCTCGCTTTTGAAGGGGACGGTTACACTCGCTAA
>MU895876.1:0-11024 GCA_036418205.1 Ostertagia ostertagi
CAAGGAATCGGTCACTTCTCCTCAAGAACTCTTAACTAATCTTACGGCCTGTATGGGAACACGTAGCAGAGCATGCTTTGCAGTCCGTAGTGTTCATACACCCCATCAAGAACCAGCTCCTCTCTTTTGAATGTCTACCATGAGTTGGAGAAGCCTCACCTATCGACCGCTTCAGACAGGGTATTTGCAGAAAAATGTCTTTTCCAATCGCCCCTTTGCGCTTTTCTGTTAGTAACTCTCTGCACTGTACCGCAACATTTACTTCTATATATGTGCCAAATTTGGTCCACCTAGGTTAACTAGCAGTGAGATATCATGTGAAAGTTACTTCCGTCCTTAAGTTTTGCACACCAGTGTACGTCTACGGTGGACCAGAAGACTTCAAGAAAGAACATCGTTATCTCCGAGTCCTGTAGCTTTTCAGGGCGGCTCACTCTCATCTACCTATTCGGCATGCCTTGCATTACCCGCGTCTGAAACCCTACTTTTACCACGTCACTGTCTGCTCCAAACAACTCTTTCCTATTGCGATGAAGACTCTAATTCCACTTCTGTTTGCGTACGTCATCAAACGAGCTGTCGGCTTATGTCAATTCGGGAAACAGATTGATGACGATTCGCTTTTTTGATTGCGTGCGAGAGGCTAATCCCTGTGCTTTCAGAGAACCCAACCTCTTCTTCCATACTAGCTTTGGTTGACCGTCCATGATGAGCCTCGTTCATTCATATGTTTTACTTCATAGGTAGGCCCTTGGCTATATGTAGCATAATTTTCGAGCTTTGCTGGTCCAATCCGAACTTGGCATGCAACTCTAGCACTGCGCTCTTTTTAGGATCACTCCTGAGCATGATCGCTAAATTCGTGCCAACTCCAGCGTATGTCTTCCAAATTTGAAGTCATAAAGTGCACGCAGTCGAAAATCACAGGTTTTCATGGTTTCGAAAGAAAAAGCTAGAGCGACGGAGGGCTCCAAAAATCCCCTAAACTTCTGCCTGTGTTCAGGACAGAGCAGATTTTCTCTACAGATTACTTGAGTTGTTACGGAAAGGATGATCAAAAAAGAGAAATATAGTCAAGGTGCAACAGCGGGGACTTTTTGACCGACCCAGGGGCATTCCCCTTTAACGACAGGATGTTCTAGCTTCAGTTTTTTTTGTTGATTGTCTTACTTTTGATGTTTCACGAAAATTACTGAGGAACGATTCACTTGCTTTTCCTTGATGGACCTTGTGACTGATCTTATAACTGAAGATAAAGTCAAATACAGTAGCGCTCCAGGGTCCCTGGTGAATACTTTTTTGGACTGTAACTTTTTCTCTAGTTGACCAATTTACTTCAAATTCCAAGTATCCATACAGTATGATGTGGCTAACAATTCTTACTATTTACCCGCCTTGTGTTTTGAATCAAACAATTTAGAATAGAAGCAAACTCAAGTCGTAAAAATGCGGACATAACTGTCGCAAAATACCGTTTTTCTCAAACACTAGATAAATGCGTATCTGATTGAAACTATCTTCTGACCAAAAGCTGGAAGTAGATGGTCAAACCTTGCAGCCGATGGCATAACATTCCATGTATCAATGTTTGATTGACCTTACTTGCTATTTTCCCTCAGTTTGGCCGGGTAACGTCTCCGAAGCTCTTGTCAGACGACCTCTACGAAAATTGAATTGGTAGTGGGCGCGAGATACGAGAAGTCTGACCTGCATGACGAGTTGTTGTCTTTATAACCCTTGGTGGGCTTCGAGAAATTATCCTATTGTTAAATCCATTTTGCTGACACACTCTATTCTTCGTCACGATGTTTCTGCAGTTCTGCGGTCATTTTACCAACCGATGTCAGAAGGAAGCCGATGCCAGATTTTGCGAATCTAGCGAATTCGCTACATGCGCAAAGTCATCGCTGGATACGAGCGTTGCCTCAGCGAATCGAGCTGTATACCATGGATCGAACTATGTGCCAGCGGATCGAACGATGTACCAGCGAATCGGACGATGTACCAGCGACTCGACACTGTTTAAAGGTGGCGGAAGCCAACGTTCGAAGGAAGTCCTCTTTAAAGTAAGATACTGTTTTATGGAAGTGGCGGGACGAAACGTTCGATATGTCTCTTAAAGGAGAATTCACGCTGGAAAGGCAACCATTTCCGCGCGGCGTCCTCTCAACCAGGTGAATTCTTCCTAAATTCGAATTCCCTGTGATCGTGAATTCGTCCTTGAAGGAAGATACTGTTTGGAAGTGGCGGGACCCAACGTTTGAGGAAGTCCACTTCGTAGAAAGATACTGTTTGAAAGTGGAGCTTCTCTTTGAGGGTTGAGTTCCGTAAGTTTCGAACAGTGTTGAGTCGCTGGTATCGTAACGATCCTCTAGCCACATCAGCATCGATATGCTGTACACAGCTTGATTCGCGGGTACACAGTCGATTCCGTGGTGCAACGCTCTACTCGCGGAATTCGACAAGTCTGAAATCGGACCTTACTTGGTGGGAACGATTTCTTTCAGCAATGAAGGGCTCGTTAACACATCGCAGGTCTCGCATGGCTTGATGGCGGCTTCGTGGCTCAAACTTGCACTTTGCGGCTTCTAGAATCGTCGTCTTCACCTGAAATTGTTATCATAAAAAGGACAGATCTTCGCCTCCACGAGGTCTTGATTGAATTGACCATTCTATGCTCTAAGATTTTTTACTCCTTGGCCAATTTGGCTGACATGCCTTCCAGAATATTTAGAGCACCTTCAGAGGTGGAGATCAGTGCCGTTCAAATAAAAACGGTAGCAATGTCGACGTGCAGTGAGATGGGCCAGTACTCACGATCGCTTGATTAATAGTCCGACTTGCTCAAATGAAGTAGTAGATCACGATCTTCCCGTCTCATAAGTATCGCATAGAGTATTTTTGACATAGTTCATTGAAGAGTAGAGGAAAGTCATCTCTGTGAGGCCTCGAAAATTTGCATTGGCGGGAATTTCGGGCCAGATTGCTGGATGTTGCATAGACTTCTACGGACCTCGTATGGAATTTCTGCCCTTGTCGACTGTTGTTTGTGTAAGTAAATATATAAAGCACAAACGGAAGGCAAAAAATGCAAATACAATAATTGGGGGCTGCTGAAACTAGGCCAGCGTACAAACTTCAAGTAACCTTTTTTCCTCATAAGTGTTATGGAATATTTGCAACAGCGTAACATTGTCTTCAACAGCCGTAAACATTAAAATCTTGTGTAATCTAATAAAAAAACTAGGACTGGAAAGTGCTTCACCGGAGACTTTGAGCGCTATCGTACCCATATCTTTGGCGATCAAATTGATGACTTAAAGGCACAGTAAACCTGTGAATTCGTTGCTTCCAGGGTGATAATGGAGTAAGAGGTTCTCACTAAACAAACCGAAAGAGTCAAAGTTCCAATCTTTCACTCGTCTCAAAAGCTTGTTCCGAAAAATTTCAATGATGACAGCAACAACTTCCAGCAAACTCTTTCAAATCGTTGCCTTGAACTGGTCAAGGACCTCAATCTTGGTAATCCTAATCAAAACCCAATATATGTTCTGAATTCAGCTGCCTAGGTTTTGTCCAAGCTAACCGACAGCACAGTCCTATCTACCTTGCATATCATCCTCTCGTACTGCCCTTTCCCTGAATTGGAATCCCTGCAAAACCAAGTCTACATACGATTGCTGGCTGCATAATAAACTCAAGTGGATATAAATGTGCTTATTATTAGCCTCAAGACATTTCGCAGTCGTCAAGAGGACGGAAATAGCGTCAGCTTAACAGGCACGAGAAAGGCGATCGCCAGCTTTAAGCCAGTGGCTCGCACTCGCCTGCGCCGTGAGCCCTGCGTCATTCGCGGTTCTCCTGAAAGCCGCTTGTGGATATAACACGTCGTCTAGTGAATCTGATATTGCCGTCGATGCCTCAGCCGGGATTACGACGCAAAGTGGGTTGATATGGATAAGGAGGCAGGAACTAGAACCCTGTGTGGTTGGTTATCCAATTCATTAATACACGATGGACGACTACGACATGTACAGCGATGGTGAGCGATGAACTTCCGCGCTGGACCCGTATACCAGCGAAAACACTCGGCACGGTGGGCCCCGCGCGGAATAGCCGTGTTGGTCAGTATAGTTTTGACCGTCACGGTCATTTTTCTGATTACTCTTCTTACCACTTCCTCTGTTTGCCTTTTCAGCTATTAATTCTTCGGCACGTCTTATCACTGTAGCTATCATAAGACATGTAGCTGTACAGTTTTGGCCCTTCAGAAGCATCAAAACGATAAGAAACTTACCCATTCCGATGGAAGCTCTTAGTGATTTTCAAGCCTTCCCTTCAAAAATCGCCAATGAACGTAATCTTGATCACGGTTTTCCGGGGGTTCTGGCGCATACAGGGCCCAATCCCATGTGTGAATACGGGTTTTCGATCCAGAACCCGATGTAGCAAGCAGGGCAGAGGATCCTTTTCCTCTACCTCTACCATGATAAGGAAAAAATGTGAAGTCCCATAACTACTTAACTTCATCCAACTGCTTTGGCTGCTCGAAACTCTCAAAAACTCCGCACCTTCATGAAGGAGTTTATAATGATATGAAATTACCCGACATGATATTTCTCCGGAAAAAACCCGTGCACACATTCTGCCATACACTTTCTTCTTCTCGAATTCGAGGTTCTCGAATTAGAAATCTCCCGCAGCTCGATACGAGACGCTAACGCAATATACGGGGGCAATGCGTAGAGCATTGAAATGCGCGTGAAGATGCTTTTGTGTGAAAAATGGTGTAAGATTCAGACGCGCGTCAGCCATTTTCATTCCTCCTGGAATTACTGCCTTCCCTAAGCTCAGTCCTAGAGGATGCCCCCGTAAATTGCGATAGCATCAGAGAGTGTACGCATTTCTGCTCATTCCCATTCATATTTTTATTCAATGTGGTACTGTAGCTGAATTCTCCGAACACTTCGTCAAGAAGGACTGCAGAAACGGGTTGCTAAAAAATGCTGGAATGGCTCTTAGCTACGATAGCTGAGCGCAAAAATTCAACCAAGTAGAGGTATTGGCAGTACAGACAGAGCAGTCCATAAAGGTGTAGGGCCTTTATGGTCAGAGTAAGGGCCAAGGTCATGCGGCGCAGAATGGTGCATCATCACACATGGTCAAGATCGAGTTCCAATTCGACTCTCACCCTGGCCAACCAAGCGTTCCATACCTCGCATACGCGGACATATTGTCCATCAGAGCCCTTCAAGAGGGATAACGATGATCGGTAACTGATTACTGTAGCAGACGGCACTACATGCAAAACAAATGTATTTAGTGGTAGACAGACGACTGCATGGCGCATCCCAAAAAACTTTTAACTTTCAATTATTCTTCCAATTTTGGAGTAGACGATGATAAATGTGGTGTTCCCATAAGAAATGTTATAGAGAATAAAACTCAGTTATGTGATGTTCTAAGAACCTACAGTCATCCGATAGTAGGCATGTGTTCTAAATTCAGCCAAAAATTAAAATGAGATTGTTCCAGGTCAGTCATCAATAATCCCACAGGAATTCTCGACATTCGAGTCCAATGAACCGGCGATACCGAAAGAAATCAACTACCGCGGACAAACCGTTGTCGGATTCGATCTACGCGGCACTGATATGCTATGCTTACCACAGGTATCACAGATTTGCGTCGGTTGTGTGGCATGAGGTCACTACGCGACGTCGCGTAGACGCATTTCAAGTTCGCGCGCCAAATTTGGACGGACTGCCTCGCATAGAATAACGACCAACGTGCTATTATGCAGCATACTCGCAGTACGCGCGCGTCTTTATAGAGCAATAAGGTACTATTGAGGTGTCTTCGGGGAACTTCTCTTCACTTTTATTGAACGAACTACTCTTCTGAGAAAGCCGAGGAGATGAATCGGAGCCTTGCGATGTCGCCTAGAAGGACCAGATTACCATATATGTATTTTACTGCTAGAGCGCTAAGGCAGGCGTCACACTTTGCGAACGACCGCGCGATTCGCTAGCGATTCGTAAACTCTGAAACTTGCCTAATGTTAAGCTGCCCCTCTCTCACGGTATTGTCACCGAGGCAATTCCATTCGCATTCACCGAAAAAATGTCAGTGTTGATGCGCGACGTCGCATGGTGACCTCTTGTCATACTTCATGGGTAAACTATATAAACCTCCATATTGAAGGTAATCGCTCTTATTACAGGTCTACGAGCTCTTTCTCAAGAACATGGTTGGCGGCCTACATACAGTTTATACAAAGCTCAAAAGATTGGAAATAACACCAATCATATGCAATGTTGAACAGGTAAACATTTCCACGTCGGCCACATAGCGCCACATAGGGCGATATAGCGCGAAAACGAGCTACATGGGGCGACATAGCGCGACATTGAACCACATGGGGCCACAAGGCGCCACTATGGCCAGCAAACACTCAGTAGCAGAATATCATAAATCATTGTTGTAAGCAAACTCAACGCAGCTTCTACAGCATAAAAAGGCAGGCGCTATCGCACGATACGGGGGCACTTCAGACAGTGCCGTTGGAACCAGTAAAACATACCCATTTCCCTAGAAACGGGAATAAGTCTCAGGCGGAGGAGAGAAAACTCCAGGATGCGTGAGAGATTTTTATTTTCCACAAGGTTCCTACCTCCGCCTAGGCTTACTCCCAGAAGATGCCCCCGTATTTTGCGATAGCGCCACAAGGCATATCTGTTCTTCTGTATAGGGACATAGCGCGACAAAGGGCGACACGAGGCGACAGGGTGCACCAACGAAGGGCTACTGGTGGGCCATCGCTCTGATAGAAAAGCTTAAGGCTTTTTGTCTCGAAAAAATAAAATATTCAAGAAATTTCGATGCTAAACAACCAGCAAATGAACTAGTAATTGATTAGTATGGATTACTATCGATTGATTCCAGGTACGAGCTCTACGCAGTAAGAACGCTATTCAGCCAGGTGTGAATCGCTGCAAATTGATAGCGGCCACCGATTTTGATCGCCTTTATGACGACTGCACGAACACATGGTTAGAGTTGCGCGTACGATTCTTCGTAATCAATAATCGATTCCTCATATTTTAGCACTCGCCCTGGTCGTCCACCTAAACGCACCTCTGCCGTTGAAGAGTGGGTCGCAAAACGTGACAAATTCGAAGGTTCGTGATTCCTTTGAGTTTTAAAAACGTGGGAAAGAGGAATTTGAAGAGATATGGCGTAAAATTTACCAAATAACACAGTTTTTTTCAGAGCACCAGACACAATGTGGAAACGAGTCCGATTTTGGTGTCGCGCCATGCACAACGCAAATGAATCCACTTTTCCTTGGACAGTTGTTACCACAATTCAGTGCACAACAACTTCTCGTCCAACATATGATGGTATTAGCCGCTGCGCAGAAACAGCCAGAGATGTAGTAAGTTTTGAAATGATCTTCACTAGGGGAAACTTCTCGGGGATTTTAGGGACGGGGGAATTTTCCAAAGAAACCGCAAAGATTTCCAGTTACCGTATCCAATCCTGAACGTAATAACTCGATATACCAATCGATTATCGATTTTTAGCACTCCATCATCCATGGCATCCATGACAATATCAGCTGACGCCGATGTCGAAGGTGCACCGTTGAATTTGTCGAAGTCAAACTCGAATTCTGAGACCAGTGACAGTGACTCATTGGAGAATATACGAAATAGAAAGCGATGTGGGTTTTTCTATCAATTATTGATCGATTTGTTGAGCCGTCAGTTATTGATCAATAGCTTTTCCAAGATCTCTCCAAATCAATCCGAACCTGAGGTGGAGTCGAATTCGCCAATAATCGTACTTCGTCATCATTCAGCTCGCCTCACACCTGCTGCAGCCAAGATCATATCGCTGATGATTTGGCCACGACCATTTCAAACATAAATGGATCCGATACGTAAGAACGAGTGAGCTTCCATTCTACCTCGCTCCAGAGAATTAACTGATCACTCAAAAACTGCCAATTTGCGGAATGTCCGAGCAACATTCCTGCCTAACTCAAATCGAGACCTCGTGCTCGAAAAGGAGTGCCTGAGTAATTGGCCAGCAGTCAGCTCCATCAGCACGTAAGCTCGACTTCCAAGTTCTCGGCTAAGAAGTAGCTTTCGTCCGTAACTCGGCACCGTCGTGCTATCTTGCATCGTCATAGCCAACGATGGCCAAAAGTGCACTAAACAAACATTTCTAGTCTAACTGTGGTTGCTATTGACGGTACTTTATAGGGGACTGTCCTCTGACACGAAACTGCAGATGGTAGTGAACCATTCGACGAATCAGTACTATGCGCTGAGCGCTGCACGCCAGCCAAAAAGGTCGTCAGTCGCCCCCCCCCTCCCTGTTACGAATCCTATCAAGACTAAGTGCGCGGCACATTTGAAAGAGGCTGCTGATCGACAGCCACTTAATTCCTCCGTTTTTCTGAAGTATCCAGAGCCTTTTGTAGAGTTATGCGTCCAGGAATAAAATACTAGCAGCTAGCTGTTAGCTGACCATGAGCTAAGTGCGAGTTGAGTGGCAGCTAACTGCTAGTCAACTCCCAGTCAGCTCTTGGTCACCGCTAAAATGACAAAGGCTTCAAGGGTTTCTTATAAAACCATGGCTCTAGATGTCTGTTTTTCTGAGCGGGAGCACAAGCGTCACTAGCGGCTGCTTGAGCTAATTTTAGCACAACTATCCTGTTCATTCGTTATAAGCCCCATCTATTTGATTCGTTCACAAATAGAACTCGAATGCGCTTTCACGCTTAATAAGAAATCCTTCACGCCATTAGATGATCTATAATTCTTAGCCGCTTATGACAGCGGCGCCTTATTGAGTGGATCTAGCAGCCTAGAGAAATTCCCCGCTTGAGTGCACGATCCGCTTACTCCATAAGCATGGTGTTGATAAGGTAACACGGAAAGGATGAGCTTGGTGATAAGCACTTCACAGATGATGATCGACGTCAGCCGAGACCTCTGGCTATCGTCATTCACCCACATTTGGCGAGATCCTCCTAAATGAGCTAGGCTTCCATTTTGCGTTCAGAGTATGAGCAATGAGGTCGCTGGGTAAGTAACTCTTCGCTTCAGACTAACGCTCCAATTGAATCCACCTTCCAGGAAGACTAACCATAAGGTAGTAGGGAGGATATCAAGTCAGAAAGTCAAAGTCCTCCCCAAAGTAATAAAAATGACCATTATCTTCTTATGGTTGTTACCTCTGAGGGTTGGGGTAGGAGGGTATGCGCTATAACAGCAAAAATGTGCAAGTTTCCATTTTTCCCCATCACTGTCGACATTTTTAACATCTTCTCGAGAAAGTATGAGCTCCCGAGAAATAATTAATTCTTTCGAAACGCCGAATGTGAACACGAGGTTAGGTAACCTTGTCATGCCCGTAATCACACTTCGAATCTGTAAACTGAATCATCGAAGCAATAAATCCAACTCATTGTTTAATCCATGATGGGCCCACATTGCCAGCAGGCAATGGACACAACCATCTCTTTCAGCGGTTTTATAATTCCGTCTGGTCTTGTCATCTCCAAGAAGCCAATAAAAGTGATGCATGGCTCATTCCAAAAAGATCCAATCTAGAGCGGTACACTCTAGTGGACAAATTTAGGCATAAGTACATCTTTCAGCTTTTTTTCTAATGAGCAGATGCCGTCCTGTCTACAATTTAATATGACTGGTCTCTTAAAGTGCGCGTACGTGGCTCGTCCTTAACAGACTCGCGTACGACGAAATGCAGAGGGAAACAGGAAAAGGCATCTGAAATTTTAAGAAAATCTGAATTTTACATGAAAGGTCAGTTAACCACTTTGCCCATATTGACCTTTCTGCTTCTCACATCCTTTTTCAATACAATCCTATCCCAATCCTCCAGAGGATGAAAAATCAATCTATTGATTAAATTGTGAATAGTGATAAGTATGAATTGATTTTCAGAAGAAGTCGAATCTCTACGCTGTCAACTGAAAGGATCACTCATTGACGAAAGCAAGCTACGAGAACAATTACAGGCCGAGAAGAAAAAATCGAAGTGAGTAAATTCAAGGGATACAAGGACCTCTTAGTTTATCGTTGGTGACAAGGAACAGGTGTGTAGCAAAGGGTCACCGCGCGACGTCGCGTTCACATGGCGACGTCGCGTCGTGACTTTTGCATCCTTGGGACAGCACACCTTGCGCAAATTCACAAGACTGGGATATTTCGACCACTAAAACCGTTCTTACAAAGGTCTTCGAGGGTGCAGGTCAACGCGCGACATCGTGATCAGTCGCATCGTGAACTGCACACTCACAGGGAACACACACCTTACGCAAAGTCATAACACTGGAATATTTCGACCATCAAAAGCCGTTCCTACAAAGTTCCCCGCCGATAAGTAAGGTCACCACGCGACGTCGCCGTCACTTGCGAATCAAATTTGCGTGCTCATTGGGGGACGGGCTGGCCAGCGATTATACGCGAGACGCATCATGTTGTACAAGTATTCCGACCTAGCGAAAGCATTCTTGGGATGTGATACAGGTGCATGGTGCGTCCAACATGAGCATTCTGCGAGGCAGTCAACCCCCGAAGTTCATGTTTCCAAGTAGCCGTCCGTGATAAGCAGCAAATACGCGTGCGGTTGCGGCGCGTCGCTGTGTACAAACTTGTGTGGTGCACGTTTCAGTAGTCACTGTGCAGAAAACAAGAACAATCTAATTTTTAAAAGATTTTTTGAGAAATCGATAAACCTACCTCATAAATCCGTTCTATTTCAGATATCTACTTCCGCCGCTATTGCAAAGCCAGACGTGAAATGAGTCTGCTAAAGGAGCAGATGTCGGAGACCAGAGGCGGTTCATCGAATTCGAATTCAACAGCCTAAAATACAAAGTTATGGAACACAAAGTTGTTCTCCGCCTTCTCGCGTAAACCCGCGCACATTCTCGCCCAATGTCGCGCGGTCACTGAGTATAAACTCTTTTTTTCGGCTGGAAATTT
>MU895878.1:0-11605 GCA_036418205.1 Ostertagia ostertagi
CCAACAAAAGATCCACAAAGAAGAATGAAGTACTGACGCCTCTTCCATCGATTCTTTATCCCCATCTTGGAGCGCGATCGGTCACTCCCGATCAATTCCTCGACGATCTTCTTGACGATGTTGTCGTCACTCCGGGCTCAGAATAGTCCTGTCTCCATGTTCATTAGCTGCCACAACTCTATCTGGGTATCCTCAACACGTGAACGAGCAATGAACTTCAAATCCGGAACGTTACAAACACGCGGTGGTGGAATTCTTTATCCTCCGGGCATAATTCTTCAAACACTGTGCCTTCAAGTCTGAGAAAACCAACATTTCTTGAAGCGATATCTGCACTTGTGGCTCTCTGAGACCCTCGAGGCAGTGGAGGCACCATTTCTTTTGAAGTACGATCTCGTAACGCGTCTTTCCATTCCGAAATTGAGGGCAAGCATCAGAAAAGTGAATGCCCACTGCACCACAAAACGCGCAGTCCCTGTCACGAGGGATTCCCCGAGACTGGTCGTGTCTGTCTCGGTATGGAAAACGTCCAAAATCTGATTCCATTCTTCTCAATTTTTCTCGCACGACTCGATTACGACCAGTGATTATGATGCGCTTGGAGCATGGTTACAAGATGTGGGGCCGAGAACTCACCCCTGATACGAATCTCTTCGAATGTGGATTGGGAGCTCTGGTTGACTTCTCCAAGGAAGGAAGAATGAAGTACTGACTCTTCCATCGATCCTCTATACCCATCTTGGCGCGCGATCGGTAGATCACTTCTGATCAATTCCTCGACGATCTTCTTGACAATGTTGTCGTCACCAACAATAGCGCCAAAAATAGCCCGAAATAGGGCGCACTCCGCAACAGTATGAACGAGAGCATTCCATTAATCGCTTGAAGATTTCGTTGCACCCCAAAGTGGAATATGCAACGGAAGCGAGGAGTGAGTTTGACTCCAGACATTTCCTGCACCCTTTCCTGAATTGAGTCGACCGGGTCATTTTTGCTATGGAATCGAGCTAGCGAAATTAAGAAAGGAGAAAAGAAATGCCTCAGGAGAATTAAGAACTCTCTGAAATGACAGGATGGGGCAGCCCATCCGCGCTTTGTTCTCTTCTTTCCGCAATTTTACAGAGTGTAAAATTGAATAAAGGTGAACTGATAAAATTTAATAGTGTGTTTGCAAGAAATAATTGCTAAATACTGAAGTTATTTTGTAATAAAGTTAATAGAAAACAAAGGGAGAAGGAAGAGCTTCATGAGAGATAGTGAGTAACGAATCGGCAGGTAATTTTTCCTCATATCGTAAGATAGGAAAATCAATGAATGATTATCAAAAAGTGAAGGTTAAGTTTAGTTTATTACGCCTGCAAAGACACATGTTAAAAACAACCCAACACCGATGGGAAACCAAATCGGCCACGATTTTGTTGTTGCATTATTTTTAACACATTGCGTACCAAGCCGTTTTTGCGCTGGCGAGCTCGCATGGCCGCGCGTGCATTGCGCATCGTGCGCCACATGGTGGCGCATGCGGCCACACGGGGCAGACATTTTTCGAAATTCTCTTTTAAGGGTACTTTTCACTTTCTTATCCTTAGTATCGGGTTAACCACAATTTTATGGAAACTGCGTCATATTTTTTGCTTATTGGCTTGTAATGTACGTTTTAAGAGTTGAACAAATGATTACACAACAACGATTGTGAAGGATACAAAAATCTGCTTTGTCCAACTTCTCATGTCTTATAAGACAGCGATGGCAAACTAGACAGTTCGATTACCCCACAATCCGCTGTATCATGTTTATTTGAACAGCAGTTACGATCCACCCTTCGCAGGATCTCCTGAGGGTGTGGATACATTACACCCATACTTGCCGTACATTTATTATCGAGTTCAATACCAGGGTAGAGCGAACTTTAGCAGGGTGTCAAATAAAGTTTAGTTCCAATGCTTAGTACCATGAGACTTCGGAAATTCACTGCCGAAAGACGTGTAAGCTGGGAAAAACGCTACGAAAGCCTTAACGCTGATGTTTTGCTGTATACCACTTTCTTTACTCGAAGGTTCTGATTGAAACTTATTCTTGCGACGCAGTTGCATTAACGACTAGATTGCTGTGACTGCTAAACTCACTTGAAAGAATATGTTATTCAAGCGAATTCAATTACTAACTAGTCTCTTTTGAGAATATCATTTACTAATATTAACTAATTATCTGGCGACGTCCCACTCAAATATGTCGTTCTCTAGTGAGAAAACACATTTCTGCAAAATCATTGAATAAGAAACGACAACTATTGTATACAAAAAACATCGTGCGCCACCATGTGGCGCACGCGGCCACACAGTGCAGGAAGCGTGCGCCCTATGTGGCACAGCGTGTTAATCAGAACAATAAATAAAAGGAAGGAAAGCATTTGCCGTTGATCAATCCCTTTTTGGGATGCGGCACGCATTCTACTTCCATTTGTACATTCGTAGTGGCGTTTGAATGCGATGTGGCCTATACAATGACTTGCGGGGCCAGCCGATGTACAAGTCAGTGTTTTTATCCTCCCAGACAAGTCTGGTACCAATTAACCGACCCCGGAGGGATGGAAGGCTTGGTTGGCCCGGGCGACTCACGACCCAGGATTTGATCCCCGGACCGCTCGCGTGGTAAGCGTGCCACTTGCCACTACACCACTTCCGTCCACGAAATGAATTAGCGGACATAAAATTTTCGTTTATTCGTTGTATTCTTTTTGGAAACGAACTTGGAAACATACATAGTCATGAAAGAAACTATGAAATTTTTCTTAAAGAGGTTAAACAGACTAATAACAAATAACATTATTCTCATCTATATCATCTTTCTATGCCGGTCCATTAGGAGCTAGGCTTTCACAGAAAAGAAAAAGGGAAGGGTGTGATAGCTCGCTCAAGTAAAATACTAGTTTCTCGCTGAAAAATGAATGGGCATTAATGCTCCAAATTTATGGGTCAACAAACGAGAAATACCTCAAGGTTTTCTCCCATTTTCTAAAGATAAACACCGATGCAAAACGTGGAAGGGGTCCCATAAATCTCTGAGGAATGTGTCGACACATAACCATAAACTTTTCTACCCGTTCCAGAATAGCTGACATGAGAGATCAACAAATGCAGTCTGCCACTTTCTTGCTTAGCTTACAGCAGGGCTTGCGTTCGTTGGAACATTGAAACCTTCTAGTAGAGCTATAATTCAAGTAGCTGGATAGGGGTGAGAGAATGAAAGCTGCACTCGTTATATTCTGCAGCTTCTATCGCAATTATTACTACCATCCACCGGGGCGGAGGTAGTATGGCAAGGGGCGCTGCTTACCTCCTGCACGGTCCAAGGATAAATCCAACTTATTAAGTCGTCCAGGTCACCCACTTTCTTTCTACTCTCAGGCTAGGGTAATTGCCGACTTGTCTGATGGGAGAAAGCATCGATAGCACCATCGGCTGCCTCCTCACCCCCCCCCCCTCGGGTAATTGCATAGGTAAAATTGCATTGAAAGTGCCGCCACGGTTCCAACAAGTGAATGTAGGATGGGGACGTAAGCAAACCAGCCCTTTTGGCGCTTCGGCTGGGACCGTATGCTGAATGTTGGGGAGGGGATGGAGTCCCCGACGGTGGACGGACCACTTCAACTCGGTCCTTAGAACCGCCACAATTTGGTGCTTACCTCAGAACTAAGCCTTAAAGAGAGGACGGGTCCGTCCCCTCTCCAAGGCTTAGTCCTGGGTGAGCAAACCAGCCCTTCTGGCGGAGCTGCTGGACCAGCTGCACCACTTGCGTCAGTACTCTCCTATCGTACCAACCGAGTTGAAGTAAACCGTCGACCGTTGGGGACCCCATCCCCTCCCCAACATTCAGCATACGGTCCCAGCCGAAACGCCAAAAGGGCTGGTTTGCTTACGTCGAGATGGGTGCTACAGCAAAGAAAGGGTTGATCAACGCCGAGTGATTTGTCCTTTGTGACTGTTCTGATCTCTTTTTAAACAAGGCTTTTACGAATAGTTCAAAGGTTTTAATAGTCTTGTCGCCATAAATAGAGCTGGTTAACATGCGTGAGAATTTTCCGGAAACTCTTACTGTATTTCTCACCGTGCTGACGTTCGCCAACGACTTTCGTCACTAATCGCTTTCCCTCGATTGACATTGTTGCCTGTTGACTATGCCCTCTGACGTCAAAACAAAAAGAAATGTTCATGATACTGCTATTCAGAAACGGGCCGCGATTATTTTCAGCTACCCTTTGAATGGTGTGCAGTAAAGGCCAATAGCGCGTATTGTATGTCGCTGTAGAGGGTTCATCTTGATTACCTGTTCATTAATTGTCGTATAACTTCGTATAATGTATGCTATACCTACTAGTGACTATAATTGTTATTATAAGACGCCATGCTTCCACCGACAAAATCCGGTCGTGGTTCTTTCATCACGTGTAACGATTGTCATGATGGCGAAAAATGGATCACCAGTAAAGAAAAAATGTTTTAAGAATCCGTTAACACAATGGTTATTTTCGGCTCACTTTGCCCTTCATTAATCGGTTTGTTACCGGCAATGAAAGACTATAAGCGTGAAGAGAGCGTATGAGAAGAGAGAGCACAATAAATGAGAGGTCGCCGGACAACAGCCTAATGAAAGAAAAAAACTGCAGCAGCTGCAGCTTACTTAGCAAGGTTATAGCGATCTTGTCGGGGCTCCGTCCATGGGAATGCCACATTTATGAGTGTCCTCTAAGGTTCTATGCCTTACAACCGAGAGGGAATCGTTCACGTGCTATCAGTCTTAGTTGTGCCTTTGAATGGGTAAGCAGGCAAAGGCTGGCTTCCACAAAAAATCAGAAACCAGCGGGTTTGATTTTTCAGAAGCCAATGTATTGTAGAACTGTCCGATCACAAGTAGGTTCAATTAAGAGCTACCCGACCCCGAAACGGATTCCTCTTGCTCTGTTGGTAAACTGTAGGATAAGCCCAACATTCCGACAAGCCTCTATCAAGAGAATTGAGCATCAAAAGCAAATACTTACAAGTAGTGGAACAATACACAAATTACTAGATAATTACGAATCTATATCAACAAATGGCTAATTGGTTCATGCCCAATGAACATCAATCAAATTCTGCAAGTTCCTGGAAGGTTCATGAATTTTCACAAGTAGAAATTATTTGTGGAATAAAAAAATGTTTACTAATTTTGTATTTCCATTCCAAAATTTCGAAATTTGAATACCTTTCTTCCCTCACCTGCCCACAAGACGAACCGAGCGTTCCCTCACACCCTTTACCGCTCAGCTCCCACCCCCGAGACTTCAGCGCGCACCCCGCGCGCGACCACCCACCCTGCGCATCCCCCTCCGCCAACACCTCCCCCCCCAAAATCCCCCAAAACACCGCTCAGCCCCCACCCACGTATAACGACGCCTCCGATGCACGCGCAGCTTCAACCGCTCGATTCCCCCCACCCCCCTCCAGCATCACACCTCTCCCCCCACACTTCCAGCCAACACCGACTCCCCCTGACCCGCCGCTTCCCTTCCACCAAACAACATTCCTCGCGGTACTGCAGGCCCCGTCGAACTTTCGAACGCATTCAGGCGCCAACCAACTTGTGCCTGCCTTCGCTCCCCCTCTGCGCTCTCTGACGCTTACTGCGCCTTCACGCTCGCACCGCAACCTCAAACCATAATTTCAGGCTCCATGAAATAAATCCGAGGTGAGTAAATTCTCAAGTGGGTTTCATCTCGTGTACGATCAATATTGGAATAACTATAGATGAATTATATAACATCAAAAACCTCACAAGAAGGGACCCGATTGATGGCACAAAAAACTACGAAAATGCTCTCAAGATCTCCGAATCTATCACAATCTCTGTGAACCAGGTTTTTGTGGACCCAATATGTACAAATGGCCTACACATAAATGCGGACAGAAATAATGCGAAATATATCGACATGGAACTGAGCTGACAAAATCAAAGCTGTTCAGGACGCGGAGGACGCTTCAAATGTGGTGCTCGAACAAGTTGTCCTTGCGGCTGCAAAGGTCCGCCCACGAGCTTCTCCGAAGGCCGGCTAATTAAATATCCTCACCAAACAAGGGCTCCTGCACTGAAGGCCATTTTTCCGGATTTCGGTTAAAAATAGAAATCTGGATGCTGATTGGGTTATTTCTGGCAGAAACTTCGTGCAAACTCTATTAAACTGATGAAAGAAGGCCTGCAGTTGGCAAATGGACTTGAAACAGAATTGAAACACTCGAGAGGAAGTGACGCAGTGACTGAAAGCGCCTTCACCACTTACAGAAACCCCGCTGCTACCTCTTCGACCACCACTGTGGTAGCCGTACCACCCAAGCAAACCGGTCATTCTGCTGCTGATGGAGATGAACTGGTGAAATTCGTCCATCCTTTTATCACCACAACGATGTTGGGTTGTTGGCAGAACACTTGTCCGGGACTCGAACTCGAACTCGGATCTGTAATTTCCCAGGCAAGAGTGCCAACGATCATATCATCGTGGCTATGCTTTACCTTGATACAGTATAAAAAGGAAGGATCGGAGGGGGTGAAGCAGTGTCCCGCTGGCTGGTGTAATCGGTAGTGCGCTCGAAAAGAGAAAGATGCGAGCTCGATTCTCCCTGGGGCGACGAGTTCCTCCGATAACCAGCATTCTCGTGATAATTCAGTTACTGTCTAAGAACGTCTGAGTCTTTAAGAGAAACACACTAACTCAAGAACGTTCTTGCATGCACAGTTGTCTATGCCATTCACACACAACCAAATAATCCTCGAGTGGAAGGGGAATGCAAGGCGTATCCTCAAAGATTTTGGCAACACCAAGTAGTCCGCTCAACATGCTCGACTTATGTCTTGTTATGTTTTAGATCTCTGATCTGTAGTTAGTGAGCAGTGCTCTGAAATCACCTTACATTCTAGAAGGTTTTAGCTTTTTGACTTTGGCTTTCGAAATAAAAAGCTTCAAGGACTGAACTTCGCATTCATAAATTCCTGAGGAGATATTGTATACTTTCCAAAGTCCAAGTTGCTGGTCGTTTAACCCTTCGGACGCATGACTTTTCCCCGTGGAGAGAATTTTTCTGTTCTTCTGAAGCTCGGTTGTTATACTTGCCATTCAGCGATATAAGTATCATAATGAGCGAATAATTTGAGCCTCTGCCCGATCACAAACAAAGAAACTAAGAACCTTTGAAAATTGGCCCACCTTCTTAGTTTTTATGCTTATGTCGAAACAATTCGAAATCTCATAGTTATGCCGAAAAAAGTTTATAATCTCGCATAGCATTATAACCCATAATTTTGATTAGGAATAGAAAATAATCTACTTTCAAGTATTTTAAGACAAAGTCACACTTACTTGGCCGGTTGCGGGGGTCAGCGCCCATTCATTGTTGCACTTGTACACAAATACTTGTAATACTAACAGCAACACACAATGAAATGGCAGGTTTAGCTCATAATTAGGAAGGGGAAGGTTGACTGAAGCAACCTCTAGCAGGATTAGAAAAACCATGCTGTTTCAGCGGAAATGCAAGCGTTTGAATTTGGTGGTGGCAATTGCCACCGCCAGGGCCGAAAGGGTTAAAGGACGAATTCACGCTGGGAAGGCAACCCATTTCAAATTAACTCAGGGATGGTGATTGGTACACGAAAGAAGGAAGAACCATGAGAAACGGCCCAGAACCCGAGAAATGGGACCCTTCCTTCCCCGCTGATTTGCGCATTGATGCGACTCTTATCGCTGTGCCCTCCTCAACATCACGCTCTCTCTGCTATCTAATCAATCCCACGTATAGATCTGCGGCGAGTGATCAGCTGGTCGGTGGGCGGAGATCGCCAGACCCGCCAACTTTGAGAATAGGTCGCCGCCGAGGTCAAATTTTTCGATGCGAATTGCGCATCAGTTCGCACCCTCAGGAGGTCCATGGGTTCTCAACTAGGTAGAATTGCTTCTTCCTCGACCTCCATTCTAATCGTGAAATCCCTCCTTTAAATCAAGCCGTGATAAAAAGCACTGATTGTGAGTGCTGAATTTGTGACTAGGAACAATGACACTACAATACAAGCAAAACAGTCAGCAGAGGCTTATCCTCGCGGCACGTACTGAACTTGCAATCTAATTCGTACACAACTAGCGCTCCAATTAATCGACGAAAAAACCCTTGCAGATATGCCCGGCTATGTGGATTCATGAGTGAATTATGCTCTTATGAAGCCCGGTTTTGTCGGTCCATATGCGGGTATTTATGAAATTCTACAGAATAACATCTGCCATTGAACATAAAAGTGGTCACATCTTGGACTATTTGATGAGTTATACCTTTTCCAAGCTGGTTGAGAACGGTATCGGGTCTTTGTGGAATCTGCATTCATATCCGTCGATCATTGTTACTTTTCACGCGTGCAGGAAAGGCTGGTCATCATCACATCCGGCATAGTTGCAACTTCCTGCACGCTGCATTGAGGGACCTGGGGCTAGTCTCCATGCACCGTCGCACGGTGACTGCATGTTCAAAACGAAATATAGGGTGGGTGTGCTTAGACGCCATCAACTGCCCTGGACAGATGAATTCATTCGACGCACATATGTGGAGGGATGTGGAGCATCGCAATTGGCGCCATCAATGCCTGTGATCTATTGAATTCGAACTTGTAGTCTGCCATGCATCAAGAGAGTAGGCCGGCATGCATGAGAGTTGTGCGAACACGTGGGACCTGAGGGGTACCTTGAATGCAATCCCTCGACCTTAAAGGAGGAATTCGCGATAAGAATGAATCGAGGAAGGAGTTATTCACTTACGAGGGACCGCGCCGGGTACCCCTGGAGGTTGGGCGCTGAGGAGCCAGGGACATACTGCGCCCGAGGGTTCAATTGTCGACGACCTATGCATGGCAGGGCTCCATTCCTGGTGCGTTCGGCGGGTCTCACGACCATCTAATCACGCGCGCGCAGGTCGATACACAGGAGAGCGAAGTGTGAATGGTAATCAGCATAATGAGAGTTACGCATCAATGTGACCAATCGACCGGGCCAAGAAGGTCCATTTCCTGGCTCCTGGTCGGTTTCGTCATGATTTCCCGTCTTTTCGGTAGCCTCTACCATCCCGAAGTTAGTTTGAAAAGTTTGAAAGTGGTTGTTTTTCCATCGTGAATTCTGCCGTTAAGTGAGCGCCAGCTAGCCCAGTGATCAGGCTTCTTCACGAAAGCTCTGGACGAAAGGAATGGGAAATTCGTGTCCCTCGAGCAAGGAAGGATCCACTGGACACTCTGGCACGCGACAGGGACGAATGGAGACGTTGCTGGCGCCCTCGAGGAATTCGATGAACAACAGGGCGACAGGTGGCAGATGATTGCTTTGTTCATTGTATTCAATTGAGCGAACACGAACAGGTTCAGGGAAGCATTTGTGTTTGTTATGAACCGGAAAGCTTGAACTTTTTGTGTATAACCCTGTGTTTTTGTGACATATGAGTTCATTTCTTTGTTTCCAGTTCCTACCAAGATTTTCCTGTGTAGAACTACTTGTTGTGCAGTAAACCCTGTGAGTTGGAGCGTGTTCAATGAATGACCTCGGAAGTTTCATTTTTTCCCTCTAGTTCGGCGAAAGCACAAACACAGGCGTTCTTATCGATGCCTCTATCTGAAGTCTCCTTCATTGACGTCAAAGCTTTGATCGTCAAAACAACAAACAGCGGCAGCGACCGATTGTCTGGGCTGGGCTGGAGGGGCCATTGCAAGTTGCAAGCATATCCGAAACATGTGGAGGGAAACAAGCATGAGACACCAGTGAGTGGGTGGGGATCAGGGTTGGAAGAGGGGTTGAAGGACGCGTGGGCCCAGCATTCCGTCAAACTTGCGCCATTCTCCGTGTCTGCAGTTAGCGCCTATTGGAATAAGCCATACACTTCGCCAATATTCAAACTTCTAGAGCGATTGGAGGCATATTTCGCTTTGCAGGGCGTTCACGAGCCAGCCGAGCCCCAAATCATCACTTTGATTATTCCAGGAGGTCGTGGTCATGCATCAATCCACAGCGGCTCTTATCACAATTACTTCACCCCTTCCTAGTTCACTAACATAGGGCGCTATCGCAATACACGGGGGCATCCCGGTGATTAACTGTAAGCTGCACGCCGCACTTCGTACGGTACTCCTCTTCCCAAGTAAGATTAGCCCCACTTTGATGAAATAAAAAAACCTCTTTCAAAGTTTTTGAACGCTCGCACACCTGCATCTGCTTCACTTACCCCGTATATTAGGCCGCCGCTAATTTAGTTATTATCATATATAATAATACGGACAACATCCCTTGCAAAACAACAAAGTCTACAAGCCAAAACGAAAAACTTTGAGTCTTGACTTCCATTATTTGCGGGCACAAACGCGATCAAGCTGTGAAAATTCTCCCATCGACAGCTGAGGTGGGTACGAATGATGTCACGGTAGTCGCTAAATGTGTCCTACCGCTCGTAGGTAGTGCCAATGGTCGCATAACCGCCCGGTTAGAAAGAGGTGCGTGTTTGAATCGCGCCAGAGCCCAAGTTTGTGCTCACAATTCTTTCTTGTGAAAATCTGTTTGAGCTTTTTGGGTCAAGGAAAACCCCGTCATCTCCCAATAAGTCTCTCCTTCCTTGGAGTCCGCTGGGAAAGGTGAAAAAAGGCTGCCTGTCAAGCATGGCCCCATAATATTGAAGGGAAAGAAGGCTGAGCTGTGAGCACTTCCTGGTCGTTAGGGCCAAAGGCATCTACTGATTGCGTCAGCACCCAGGAATTTGACGTCGACAGCACTTCCCACAGCGTCGTTTATCACACTATTCACACTATAACACCGAGAACGAGGGTCGAGGTGAAGTGAGAAATGTTGGCCGGGGAAGACCGGGCGCAAGCAGGGCACAAGTGCCAAACGCAATTTGTCAACGGTTTTTGGGCACTGATTCGTGATATGTGCGAGTCTCGCTGCAGATATCACGCATTCACATGAACGTCGCCCTCGATTGACGTCAAAAGGCAGCGGTCGGTGGTAGGGGCGCAATATTTTTAGAAGCGATGACGAAGGTGGAACGGGGAAAGAGCGAAGGGGAAACATCACTTAGCAGCGACGGCTAATGCAAACGACGAGTGATGACGACAGCTCTGCTTGTGCAAAGTGTTCGATCAACTAGTTCGAATTTTGGATCGACAAAGGGGTTTCTTCGAAAGGGCATGAAATATTATAACTCCCAAAAAAGGGGAGAGTTATAAAAGTGTTGAATACTCAGCTTATCTCGATTCGTCTGGAGTGCGCCACGCATCAAACATCCGTCCGAAATTCATTCTCACTACGATAGCAAGGGATTTCTATGCAATGATAGGCACCAAATAAAGAAATTTCGACTCGTAGTAGCGTTAAAAACTAGATTAGTTTTGTGAGACCTGGGAGCGGATCGCGTCGGGCGAACCTCAAGGGCGACCAGGGAACGTAGGTTCTTAATGCAGGGGCAGGGCGCGAACTTGTCTGTCGCTAAGCCACAGAGGCTTCATCCTCTCAGCCACTGAGGCTTTTCAACTAGAGCTACTAGGCTACTTATTTCGGGCT
>MU895879.1:0-17349 GCA_036418205.1 Ostertagia ostertagi
TTCCTTAGATTTCGGAAAAACCTTCGCTCAAACATTGGAAAATTTCACCAGATAGGCTAACTGTCCAGCCGAGAATTGATCTATGATTTCCATTTGAACACGAGAGGAGGAGATGTTGAGCGCAGGGACTACGTGTTAAGTCATTTAACGCGCCGCTGTGGAATAGGGACCATGAAATCTGGAAAAAAGCAATCGATCCATTCACAATACAATGGACGATGTTGAATACGCGGCGCGTTCTGGGGCAACTGCTGAGACCCATCTCTCTGAAGAACGATCATGATGCATAAGCGGGATTATATGCGCACCACATTCAAACAATTTTTTCTCGAGCCAAAGCTCGAGTGCATGGCGCAATCTGAAGTAAGGCTTTCCAAAAGTTTAAAAGCACATTCTTATAGAACTCGACGAGCTGAGTTCAATGCTTTTTTCAGAGATTTCGAAAATCTTAATTCTGAAGCGAGTTATAACGAAAAAACGAAAAAAAACGCGAATTTGCGTTTTTCGCGTTTTTTTTTTCGATTTTTTACGGCGAGTACCGTAGTTTTCCACATGGTTAGACTCGCCACAGAGAGACGAGTCCAATGGTGTAGAGCACCAATCATTTGACCCGCTTTGGGGGGAGTTATGAAGGGGCGACGCTTTGCGACGCTGCAAATCCGTCGCTCAGCGGAGAAATTTCAAAAGTTAGTGGCGGTATTGTAAGCTCCACAGAATCTTTTAGGAATACCCTGTTGAAGAACTGCTGCGAGTGTATTGGCCCGTAGTAAGATCCTGATTAGCTAGTCCCGTGGCGTCACCCCGCCAAAACTGCGCCAAGAGCGAAGTATGCTGAGTCGCACAGAAGTCAAATTTTTTGCTGACAAATTGCGGTTCGATCAGCAACCCTTCAGAGAGGTCCGCCGTGTCCCTACATGCTAAATTTACACCTTCTGCTTGACCTATTGACAGATATCGTAAATTCACATTCGGTTGACTTAATTGAGAGAACAATCTGGGTCGGACTGAACCACAGTCAACATTGCCAGCTAATGCTTATATATTCCATATATTTTTTTACCGGCAGCATAAAGCTAAGTTCTGATATCCTGCAATGTTTTGGGAATAGCAGTCAAGTCTCTAGTGTAGATAAGAGATAGTAAGGGAGGGAGCATTTCATCCCTGAGGCACCCCGTTTATGCAGCGAAGAACTTTACTCTCCATTCTCGGTGTCATGTGCCTGTCAGATAATAAAAATAGGATTCAAACCAACTCAGCATAATTTGACTAATTCCGATAGACTGCAGCTTTTGAATAAGTTGTTCGCCTTTGATCAATACTTAATACAAAGCTTTTTGATTACAAACCCACAAGAAACTTAAACATCAGTGGGGTTCCAGCATGGTATTTATCTGCACGTTCCGACAAAACAGCAGGCATCTCTAAATGAAGTAAAGCTGGCGAAAAATATCCAAAGAAGACGACAGCCGCTTGCTGCCGAAAGAACGAGAAATAAGCAGGTCTTTGATGATTTTCTCAGACACGTAAACAGGAGAAGACATCAAGAGTATGTTCTCGGAAGGATACCGACATAGGCTCAGCTCAAGTTAGAGAATTATCACAGGGAGGCGGAGGACATTTTTCAAACCTGAAAAGCCCGTTCAACCAGCAATCAAAAGACGACAATATGAAAGGTTACGCCAAAACGTTTTGATAAGGAGGGCTGCAATTCTTATGATGGCACAAGCAAGGTATATCCATCCATGGGTCAAGAAGTTCGTGATAACGTTTCAGACTTCTTTGAAATTGCTGAAAGATAATTCCACAACATGATAAAAGCCAGAATATCATTCATAGACAGCTTGAGTGAAACAAACCGATCGCCTAATGCGGGAGGAGGGGGTTAACACCCCTTCCACCAACTGGTGAAAAACAATAGCAAATGAATAAATGCGCTGAGACGCATATAGCTGTTCATCCTTATACGCTATAAACAGCAACAAACGCAACAAGCAACAATCTCCTTGCTAACTTTTCACCTTATATTGCGGAATAAGAGAGCATGGACTTCGTATAGCATACATTAACATAGAAATTGTTTCTAAAAAGGGCCTCAGACTAGTCCACATGCTGTTCAGAAATATACATAGTTCCGAGGCTACAGTCTGGATTAAGCTCTATAAAATGTACGTTTTACCCATAATAGAGTACTGTAGCCCCGTTTGGAACCCTTCTTCAGTTGGTGATGTTCAAAAAATAGAACGAATACAGCGGACCTTTACTAGGATTTTATTTTATAGAGTTTTTCCTTCCAGAAATTACCCACAGTCGTTACCAGGGTATCAAGAACGTCTGAAGAAACTGAACTTGAGGTCTCTTTACTATAGACGGATTCAATCAGATCTAATTTTAGCATTCAAGCTTCTGAAAGGTGAACTTCGCATCAAGCCATCGACTTACTGGACGTTTCTGCCCGCATCAGGCCGAAGAGGATCCTTTCGTATTCTTAACCACAAGATGGGCAAGTGGCGTCGTGAACTATGGTTGAACAGCTTCACTGTAAGAACTGCGAAATGGCTGGAAGCTATGCCTTTTCGGCTCCTGGAACTTACTGACTCCAACCAATTTAAAAGAGCCATTAAAAAGATGAATGTTCTCGAGTCACTTGGCATTCCTGATGTTGTTTGATGTTAAGCTAGCGCTCATCCTCATTTTCATTTACTTGTCTATTGCATCACTCGAATAATTGCTCTCCAAATCAGTTCTCCTGTTATGCTCTCGCATACTGCCGAATCTTCCTCACATTGATCCTGTCTGGACTCATACCCACCACATTTATTCAAGATATCTACAGGTTACTTGATGTTCCGATGGAAGTTTTCTCCTTATCGAGTACCAACGGTTTGGTGGCTGGATGGACACTCCGGGCGCATGCATGTAGGTCAGACTTTATACTCTCCTAGCTTACCGTTTCCACGAGGGAGGTCGGTATACCCGTGTTTCGAAGTTGCGGTAAGCTCCTATGACCCCTGCTGTGGCGAGTGGGCACCATAGCCGACTGGTGCAGGTGGGTATCTTGTACTGGCTTACGCGCATGCGCGCTGGAGCGGACACGGCGTCACTGGGCCGTATTGGTCACGGGATGAGCAGTTACACCACCATCTGAAGCAGCAAGAACCTTTCCTCCACGCGTTTGGACACTACCCTAGCTCAATCTCTATATTTTTTGGCATGCCATCAAGTTTCTAAGAATTAGGTTTTTTGTTAGGAATCCGTTTCGTTAGTAGTTTTGATTTTTGATCTGCTTAAGTTCACTGTTACTATACAACTATGCTCTGTTTGATCCTCGGCTAGTTCCGATGTATTACAGAAGCGCGTCGGTCGACGCACACTATAAATAAATAAATAAATAAATAAATAAATAAATACAATAATCATTCTCCTACTTTATTTTTACGCAAAACTGTGTCACTGTTTCCCATTTGATAAAACTTTGTTTGTCTCATTTGTGCAATAGTAAATAAATAGAAATACGAATTATTTTCTCGCATAAGTCACGTTTTTCTGTTTGTTTCTATACAGACAGCGTGCTTCGGAAAGCGAGTGTCTTTGACATCTAGAGCTCACCTCGGGATCGTGGGACTTGTTCCAGAGCATATCAAAAAAGCCTCCATTTTCGATATCAGCCGTATTTCCACATAGTATGATTGTGTCCAGCATTACGACGTCTACAGAAGTATTTTTCACTTGAAATGACAGCTTGTAATAGAAGTCGGGAAAATGCCTTAAAAATACGCTCGAAATATACCCTAGTGAGATTCTCTCATAAAACATTTTTCACATACGCTCGAGCCGAATAAGCAATATTCTTTAGAACTTTAATAACGATTTATTTCATCGATGTGCATGAGGGAAGACAAAGATTATATTGAAACAGTTTTGAGACACTCTATGGGGTGAAAAAATGCATGTTATAAAAGAAATACAATCAAAAAGGTTTGAATTCTTAGAATTAGAGCAAGAGTTAGAACTCACTATCTCTTGCTGTATTTGTGTAGCAACGCTGAGCGAATTACCGAAATGATCATGATTCCAGATTCAGTACCAGATTGTTCAATGCTTCCGTTATAGACTTCTTCGAAAGAAAACTTTACGATTATCTCGTTTTCAATGTCCTTCGACATAACGAGAGTGTTGTTCGCGATTACATCGTAGAAGTTCATCGAAGGGGGTATCCGACGAGCCACCTCGCGCAAGCAAGAAGGCAGAGACGCAGAGGCCAGGGACGAGTTGTCAAGCGCGTGATTACGCTATATAAAGCCGTTCGAAGTCAAATAGAAATATGCTATAGCAAGTCCAACATTGCAGTAGCTCGCTGAGAGCGTTCGCTAACCAGTCTTCGTCTCTGCTTATCGCCGCGCGCAATCGAGCTTCTTTCTGGTTATCTATGGAGGGATATGCATGCTTATTGCCAAAAAATATACTCGAATAAACTGCCACAGTTATTTAATGAGATTTCCCGACCTGGAATCGTGAGTCATGCTCATTTGAAGCACCTGTGAAGTAGATATTGTCGCCAACGCTCAGCACATATTGCACGTTCTTCTCGATAGCTACGTTCGTCATCGCTTTAGCGACTTTCTTCCCTTTGGGGCGTTATGGGGTAACCTCTATGGGTGATAGGAGTCTTGAAATGTATCAAGTAAATATTTTTGTAAGACTGCAGACTACGTGTTCATTGCATCAATACCACCAGGTTGCTCCTGTAAGATAATCTTTAGGAGCGTCTAAGTAAGTTATTGCTTGAAACTGATTAGAACGGACGAAAAATAAGAAGTTGGCTAAGCGACAGGAGTGTCATTTTTTAGTGATAAAGCAAATTCGTTCCGTAAAAGAAGGATGAGATGATAATTTTTGTACCGACTTGTCTTGGGTGTCCCATTGGAAACGATACGCTATGACGAATAATCTATCAGAGAAACAAATACTTGATCGCGTGTAGTAGCAAGGTTGTGTGTATCCGCTTGATTACTTCCGCTTAAAAGACTAGTTGGTTTCGTCGGGCGTCCCCAAGAGACCCATCGCGCGGCGAAGGAAGAGACGCAGGACGAATTCGCAGCGCGTGCTGTGCGATATGAGACGTAGTATGGTAGCACTCTATTTAATCTTGACGCCTAGCCGCTACAGTAGCGCTTTGCCGCATTTGCATCCTTGCCTTCGGCAGAGGGGGGGGGGGGGGCGCGCCGGGCCTTATTGGGAATGCGTTAGCTGTATGTTGCAGGAGATTTACGATTGGTGCTGTAGTCAATGTGACAAAAAGGGTCGTATAATTGCAGGTGGGGATTGGTGCATGGGAGAGGGGTTCTGTGCAAATAAGAGGAATTTTGATTGTTTTATATAATAAACAGTTTAGCTCCGCACGCAACCGCGCGCATCAAATGGTGGGCTTTAGTGAAACTGGACAACTTGCAGAATATTAGGTCACGTGACTGAGAAACTAACAGTAAGATGTTTTGGAAGATGTTTCACATGATGTTTAAAGGTTGTCCAGTTTCGCTGAAGATTGTCGCGTAATGCGCGCAGTAGCATGCGGAATGAGAATGGTACTTATCATGACTTCGTAAACATTTAGCATTGATATCGAGCTCGGGCGATTTAGCGGTTTATAGAATTCCCACACTTAAGCTGCCACAGCATCACCTTGTCGAATGACCGAAAGTGTGCTAAGTGCGTGTTTATATAGCCGTTGGGGATGCTATCACAATCATGCCATTGCAAAACACTAATAGCTAAAGTCCTGTGAGCTACATGATTCTGTTAGCGGTTTGTTTATCCCATGAGCTTCCTTCTCACTCACTTCATTTTGCGGACGGACACACATACATACATACACACATACACACATACAGACAAACCGACACACAAAGTTAGCGCTTTATAAAATAGAAGGATATAACTTCATTCTTCATTCACGGCCGTAGTGGGTGGGCGGAGTTGGGATTATGGGTGTATGGAGTGGTCACAGTATCAAATACACAAAACAGCCTCGGCGTTGAAGATGGTAGGAGGAGGGTCGTGTGAGGGTACCGCTGAACTGAATGGTAGTGAATGATTGGTCGTATGAGAACCCTTCCAAAGATAGGTGACTTGTTGGACAGGCTCTCAAAGGATGTTGGGCGAAAAGTCCTTATTGGAAGTAAGGTAGAAAGTGTCAGTGAGGACAAAGAAAAATTATGTGAAACGACCCAAAGATTCGGGCGTTGAAAATGGACCTCTTATTTGTCCGTTGCTTTCCGCGTTTCAATGCAGTTCATCGTTGTGCCTCTCTTCTACGCTAAGGCTCTCGCTGCGTGTAGACGCGGTGAGTGATTGGATATTCGGTGGGCGTTCCGGGCCACTAGGCTGCGGCCATTGCAGATTCGTCGGCATTTGCGATGGGATTGCGGTCCCTCTCATTATGTTCTCCGCAACTTCAAGGGGGTCTGCGACTCTTCACTAGCTAAGTTTCCCTTAATTAGTCTTGAATTCTATGTGCATCCTCATTACACAGCCTCCTGCAATGACAATGAATGACGTCACCAAATCCTCACAGCCCTCTAGCCATCGCGATCACAGCCTTTAGCTTCGGCGAGGTATTTGAAAGACCAGCCGAGACAACTTTTGGAAGCTTCATTGGGTTCGAGAATCGAAGAGAGAGAGGAAATTATACCTCCAGTGGTCGCAACAGTAGAATACGTCCTGAGATTTAGATCGAATCTTTCTCTGATTCCAGTTTTGTTGTCGATTTCCACCTTATCTGCTGAAAAGCCTCTTTGAATAAGAACTTCTACCAAACTGATTTGCTACACTGCTCGCTTCTGTTCAGTGCAGATCTTGTCAAAAATCCCGAGCACTCTCCGTTTCTCGATCTATGTGAGAAAAGTAGAGTATCAAAATCCAAAAAAAGATGAAGGTGGCAAATTTCAAAAAGAAAACTGACAACCTTACAAGTTAATGTGCCGACAAGTATGAATCCCAGCATCGCGAGGGCCACAAGTGTGACATAGCTGCGGCGGTGCATCACCGTTCCCTATCGCAATCAGTGAATTTTTTCCAAATCGATTTTTCTACCAATTCTACAAAATATGTGAATCATAGAGAATTTCTGTTCAGTGAGGCAGAACAGTGGTATAGCTGAAATGTGTGCGCTAGTATTAGCTACAGTAGATAGATAGTGAGGTGACCATGGGGGGGGGGGGGGGAAAGGGCCTCAATCAGTGAATATTATCGATAGATGAAAAAAAACACTCTATGCAAATTAAAAGCCCGAATAACTTTCGTCTTGTACATATTGTACACTAATGTATGAAGGCTTTTACTTCCTATTACCAAACGCAGCTATAATAATAAAACTATTTACAGTATGCATCTATTAATATTTGGAGAAAAGGATCCTCGATAAGGACTAACGATAAGTCAAGAAGGGAAGTACGCTACGTTGAGTGATTAGGCAACATGATAAGGGTGTGGAGCGAAAATCGACACTCGCACTATGGAGTATGCGCCGATTATCTAGCTATCGCGTTGAAGACGGCAAGCCTGATTGAGAGTCGCATTCAAGTTCGCAAACGCAACTGAAAGTAAGGGCTCCATTGCTCGCTGTTGCTTAGATTCAATTTTCTTGCTTTTTTTTCTCTTTCTTCTGCTGACATCATTGACATATCTAAGTAAATTTTTACTAGCTACGCTTTTTAAATCTTTAAAATCGCTTATCTTCAAGGCATTATTTTTGCTCCTTCAGATTAGGTATATTGAACTCGGCTACGTGTTCTTTCAAATCAGGTTTCTGGTGTTCTATACAGCTCTGTAGACATCTAGAATATAAAAGCTTCTAAGGTATGTATTATAGATCGAAATGTGATATTTTCTTCAAAAATCACCAGAGTCAGAAAGTTGAATCGGTCGTTAAGCTTTCAAGTAGAGTGTGAGTTCGAGGCTGAGGCCATAGCCCATTCTAAAAAATCAAGAAGGTGTCAGTGAGTGGCAGGAGAAAACATGAGAACGATTACTATAATCGAGAAATTAACCCTGCTTCGTGCCTTGATAGTTTCGCATTCAATGTGTGGATCTCTTATAGGAGCTGCGACCTTCAACGTAACAGCTTCCTCCTGTCAACCGGTCAGAGTCAGACGGCAAATGGTTACCCATTGGCGAGCGTGCAGAGACGCGAACGGTGCCGCTACGGCCGTGCTAGCCTGCTTTAGGCATACTCTTCGCTGCAAAGCGCACATCGTCCCGTACCCTTAAGCCTGCCTTTCGACTAGGCAGATGCCCCCTTTTCGACCTCCAACCTTATCATGGGATTCATCTTCGAGGAAAAAAAACAAGAGCAATCATAGAAAGCACTGAAACTGGGGCCGTTCTTCATGTGAGACCGGCTGTGGTAGGCCAGGGAGCCACAGTGTGTGTGACGAGGAGAAGAGAAGACGCAAGAGAGCACTTGTACGAGAGGGTGCAGACACCGCGTAAGCTACCGTCTTGTAAAAATGGCAACGGTCACTCAGCAGTTAAGGTAAGGCCTGGTGCGCTTTTCGTGCATTTTCAAGTCGCGAAACTGTCACGACTCAAGTTCTTTGGGACTCTGCTATCTATCTTACAAGAAGTATTGCTCTAAGGATCCAACCGGGACCGGAGCTTTTTCTGAAAACAAGGATGACTGTAAAAGTTGAACAGTGGTAAGAAGTTGAAAAGTAAACGGTTTCCAAGAACGCGAACGAAGGAGTTCTAATTGAGACTTGTTTACTGGTTCTGCCTTATTAAATGCAAATAAAGCCTTTTTCCACGAAACTAATGTGGCTGTGACGGGAAAAGCGAGAAATTTCACCGGCATGAGAAATCATCGGCTCAAAAAGTGGGCATTTGTGACGTGCGACTCAACAGTGACGTCGAACTGTGTACATTAGCGAGTGTTTGGTAACATAAGCCCATCGACGGGCTCGTCACATATGTGAATCGAGGGGAAGAATAATGCTCACGTGGTCATCGACATAGCGCTACCAAAAACAGCTGCACCGCCGAAATGACAAATCAAAGTAAATATTAGTTCGGATTGCACTGGAAGATTTTTTGGACGCGTTGGTAGCGGCTGAGTGTTTGTCGAATCGCTTTATTGGGATCGAATTTTATGACTTTTCGCTTAATAACCCATAAATTCGATGAATACTTTCACATTCATAACTAGACCTATCTATTAGATTACAGCCCTTCAACAAGTGCCTTTGAGGACAGAACGGTTCTGACGTAAAGGCAGTCTACTGCAGGGCTGAACACATGAAAGTGAAAAGTCGCTCGTTGATTAACACATTCCATAACGAAGGGGTAAGTAGTGGTTTTTTTTTTTTTTTCCAAAAAGTTTGGGGAATAAAGTAGGTGTCCAATGGCCTGCCAGGGTAAAGAAAAACGCTAAGTGAGACTCTCTTGGAAGGTGGTAAAACCCGAGGAACAAACCGCCCGGACCTGAACTGCTGAGGCGAGAGAACGGCAGACGGTGGCGAGAAAACATTTGTGGCCGAGACGGCAAGATCAAGCAGCGGTAGGGCCTGAGCGTGTCATGATGCAAGTTACAGAACTTCTGTTTTATTTATTATATTTATTTATTTATTGGATTTATTTATTTATTATTTATTCATTTATGTATTTATTTATGTATTTATCCATCGTGTTTTCGTTTATGAAAACTAACTGGATCTGTGTTAGTGGAGGACCTGCCGACATTGTCGGAGGATGAGGGGCAGGAGAGAGAGTTTTGGCAATCCGCGATTCGCAGGAGCGTCTTAAAGGAGGAATTCACGATTAGAATGAAGGTCGAAGAAAGGGAAACTGACCTAGTTGAGGGACCCACGGACCTCCTGAGGGTGCGAACTGACGCGCAATTCGCATGGAAAAATTGACCTCGGCGACCTATCATGCCTCAAAGCTGGCGGGTCGGCGATCTCCGCCCACCGATCATCTGATCACTCGCCGTAGTTCAATACGTGGCGAGTGATTAGATAGCTGAGAGAGCGTAGTGTTGAAGAGGGCACAGCGATGAGAGTCGCATCAATGCTCGAATCAACGGGCAAGGAAGGGGTACCATTTCTCGGGTTCTGGGCCGTTTCTCATGGTTCTTCCTTCTTTCGTGTACCACTCACCATCCCTAGGTTAATTTGAAATGGGTTGCTGTTTCATGCTGTAGAAGTCGGGTCCCTTTAAATGATCGAGAGGTTGTGGGGGGCAAAAGGTTTTAACTTAAATCACGCGTTGAGTTCGGCCACTTCCAGCTAATGGCCCTTCCAGTTCAAGGGGAAATGTCGGACCAACCCAGAGAAAAACTTATTCGCACACCGAAGCACCACGCGGGCAGAAGACGACGTTGAAGGCTCTTCTCGCGTCTCAATAGAGACCCTGACACATCACAGATAGTGTGATTTCACTGATGACAATGGCTTTAAGGGGAAAAACAAAAACAAACCAGGGGCAAGATGGAGCGCATACAGAATCAACTGCATTTGCTTCATTTGGTTCCGTTCGCGCAGATTTGTCTTGGACCTCTCGGTGTTGCGCTTCGCATTACCACGCTCTGCCTACTCTCCTGCCTCGCTCAATTTTCACTACTTTAGCGCAGCCGCATTACGAAAAGCTAACAAGCCCCACTCAAAGCGTTCCAAAGGTTTCTTTGGTCCTCTTCATCTTGAAGGCAAGAATCAGGATTACAAATTGATGGGTTGATTCCACTCAAATGTGAAAGTAGGGATGAGAGGTGGACCGCCAATGGAGAAAAAAGGAAAGAAAATCCTGACATGCACAGGAAATACGAGCATTTTGCTCAATGCTGTGGAGAAGTTCAAAAGACAGGGAGGGAGATGAGAGATAATGTGAGCGCAGAGGGTGGTAGAGAATTCCGAGAAGAGAGAGCATAGCAGATCAACGCAGCGACGCAGACAAGACATCGATCGGTGGGCGGACCATGTTATGTTTGGTGGAGTCTGTTATAAGTTCATGGCGCCTAGGGTCCTGGGACCGGTGTTCGATGGTAGAAAGATTGGCGCGGACTTTGCACTGCGTGCTCTCAGCGCTCCTCAGCAGTGGTCAAAGGGTTCTTAGTGGTCTGAGCCCGAGCTGCGCCTCAAATCGGCTCATTTCGCACACAGTAACTTTGATTCGTGGTGTGGGAGAGCGACGAGCCGGGTCGATCCTGATGCATGCCTTTTGAGTAATATGCACGAGGTCGCCTTTGACCGCGTTACTCCATTTACGAACCAGACTACAGTAAAGTTATCGGTTTGTAGACATATTTTCGCTCGTTATCATATTCGAGCGATGAGCTTATACTGTAGAGAATTGCAGAATCCGACCATTTTTCATAGCTTCGTGGGGTTGTTCGTTTTTGAACTGGAAGCGACACAATGAATAATGTACTAAGCGGCGGCCACGTCCCATCCAATCTACACGTAGCAGCCGATTTCCCGATCAAACACTCAGCAGGGAAGGCTTTAAAAATTCCCATGGAACCCTTGATTGAGACCTATGTAGGTATATCGATAGAGCTTGGAGGGCTGGTTACAAATGTGGAGATCAAACTGCTCTATGAACCTGCTAAGGAAGTTATGGATAGTCAAAATTGGTTGTGAACACTACGCTGGTTCAACGATATTCGGTAAAAGGCTTCTTGCAAGGGATACCGATAGCCCAATCAGGAATATGACATTTATTCCTGCAAAGTGCCATTTGGAGCGAGATCTGAAGCGCCAACCTAAAACGCAAAAATTTTGGGCGCTCATGTAATTAGGAGAGGGGACCAGAACAGAGCCGATGGTAGGTGAGACCAGGACTAAGCCCAGCAAAGGGGAGAAACGCCAGGGAGAACACAAATTGCTCACATGCTCCCCCAGGATCCCTTCCCTTCCTAGGGCTCAGTCCCAAGCATGGCTCACTCACTTGAACGTCCCCCCCCACTCCAAGACACCAGCGCCAAATTTTGGAATCAAGGAGCATCGAACATTGGAGCGATTTGATCGCTCACAACTTCCTAGGCAAGTTCACTTAGCGTTTTTGGTCTTCATAGACACTTGTAACCAGCATCCCAGCCTCTATTGATTTACCTGGTATGAATTCAAACTTCCATGGGAATTTGTAAGGCTTTCTGTTTACTAAAGAATGGAAGTGATGAGGCCAGTAATAACGCCGCTAAAACCGATTAACCATCTCCCAATTCCCGCTATCATCTTCTCAGATAATTTTCATATCAACCGATCTGCAAATGGGAGGGTTGGTTACTAGGCGAGTTACCCAAGCACCATACAATAGGTAGTAGTGAATTTAGCTACAATCCCGCATACAAAACATATGTCGGTTGCTTGAATGGCATTCAAATTCGCTGAAAAACAACAATGGGTGCCACCAATTGAAAGACCATACGGTGGGTTCGTCAAAAAGTGCCCACTTCGCGGGCGAAATCGTGCAGCAATATTTAATAACTAATTGTGACAAAAACGGTCAACGACAAAGCATGCGGCTAGATCCGCAATCACAATGGATTTCGATACGACTAGTCCTAAAAAGGAATTTCTGTGTTCAGCCAAAGGGCAAGCCACTGTCATCCAACACGACAAGTCTGTAGCTGATTTATCGTCTGTTCTGTGGAGAGATGGACATTTAGGGTTCAATGCGGCATCGACGATGGTGAGAGCCAAAAGGCTACTGGTTATAGAGCACTCGGGTCTTGAACCTGGATGGATGCCCATTCGGGCCAACCAGGCTTTCCACCCCTCTGAGCCTGGTTAATTGGTACCAGACTTGCCTGTGAGGATAAAACTGATCTTTATAATGGCTCTACGCTTCTTCGAGATACTCGAAATCCTTGATTGTGTGCACTAAAGAGGAAGGTCTTTCCAGGAAATGCCCATTGTGTTTGGCTAGAAACTGAGTGAAGAAAGTTAAGAACGGCAGTTCCTTAGAAATTTTTCTTCGCTCCTTTTTGGTATTCAGAGGGTCGCTCAGGAAAAATGAACCACAGTTCTGTGTTCCATGCACGTACCCCTATATCATGCAAAAACCGTTTTGAGAAAGCTGGCTGGGTATTCCCTGGAAAAACTCCCTCGTAAGGAGACAATGTGTAGGAATGGAAAACTCCGAAGCTATGGAATCATAGCTCCTTATATACGATAGCTAATGGACGGAGCAAGAATATGATTACATTCCTTTAGTTTGATCAGCCGAGAGGTTAGTTGTCCTAAAAGCTACAATGGTCATCGGAGGAAATCAAGGAAATCTTCCAAGAAATAGAAGAACGAAAATGGAACATAGATAAGTAAAAGGCACAATCTAACCACAATAGAAGTGGTTTTCATAGAGAGTCTTCTCTATAGGCTCTCCCTTTAAAGGCATTCTATAGGCCGAATCGAGTTCAAAACGCGACTACGACTCTAATGGACGCAAAATGCGTGGCGCATCGCGAAAAAGTTTGATTGCCGCACTTTAGGTTTTATCTTTTTCACACTAAATCCCATACCTTTCACTGAATAACTAGAAGCTAACATAAGGAGCACAGAGGAATCAGTACTATTATATAATTCCCTATACTTTCCACTTTTATTGATCCCAAATCTGGTTCCTGGACCAAGTTCGTACATGGTGTGGTGACGTAATCGCCACTACACCACCTCCATCCGCAGTACGGAAAACAATAAAAAAATCGTATAAAATTTTGAAGTGTTATCGGACCACAATAGGAGATAAACTACTGCCGCTTCTTGGCAGGAAATTATCTATCGAATGTAACTCCAGTAGAAAAGAGTACTAGAACGGTTACGCGCTCTATTCCATATATGGGATCAAACAAGGGTGATATGATCATAGAACACGCGATGAAAAAGAAAGGTGAAAAAAAATTCAAAAAAGTGAAAATGCGCATTGAAAAACTTAATCATGTGAATCAGGGCTCTGGTTTGTTCGAGTAACAAAAGCTGGACTGAATATGGCTATTGGCAGTAATGGAGTGATAATTCGTGGAAATATGTGATAGAGAACAACGTCAATCGCGTGGGACGTTGAGTGGATGGCCGACAGGAATTAGGGGTTGTATTGGTCTCTCGACCCTGTATGTCCTGTCAGATTATCACAGTTGGGGATGCGTTATTGACATTATTAGGCGAAATTTTCAAGGGAAGAATAAGGATATAAAGAGTTTGTGTTGATTATCCTCTGGAAATGCGCCATGCAATCTATTCCAATTTAGAATTTCAGGGACATCTTAAGCCCGATTGTCAAGGCCAACCAATGCTCAGGTCAGGAATCACAAACAGTCCGGTCACCTCACTGCTGTTCTGGTGGTCTCGACAACTGGACTGTATTACGGCTCTGAAGACGCATTGTCTCCGAAAACGCTTTAATAAAGGTTCATTATCACCTCCGTTGAACAGTAGACGGATCAAGCCAGCACATAAGTGTCGAGGTTTTAATTTATCTGATCTGATCACCATCTTGGAGGATATTAGGCTCAGTTGGCTGGGTAGATTCCATTCCCGGACGGGCCGTTGGTAGCAAGCGCTAGGGTGCACAAACTTACTAGCCCAGGCAGAGCAGGGTCAAAACCGATCACGTTAGAGAATTTCAGATTTTACACACCCTCTTCTGGAGGTCCTCGATACGACCCCCCCCCCCCCATGCTACCATAGTATCTGATTCTGAGACCAACTCCGTTTTCTTCAAAATAGCCGTCGACCGGGGGGGGGGTAGATATCAACAGTACGACCCCTTCGGGTGTAGCATTGACACTGCCACCGACCTTGCGACGGACCCTCTTTCGTCGCCAAATAAGACCTCGTTGACTTTGTAACGGCGTTGACCTGGACAGAGGCATTGATATTATAGGTCGGTCAAAGTATCGCCGTGTCGCAGCCTATTTTTGAAGCGTCACTTACGAAGCACTGCCTTTTCGGTAGATCTCAACAAACAATTATATTCACTATTAGACATACCCGCTAATCGTCACGGTGAAATAAATTACTGTAGCAAAAGCTGTCGGGAGTTGCATTTTGCTATACTCCTGTTCAAAGCATTTCCAAGAACTGCGTTGATGAGCGGGAAATTGGTGGTTAATCAGTGATAGACCTGAGTTGTGGGAAGAATTACAGAACAGTCTTGAATTCGTTTACGAATGACTTTACACAGCGCATCTTACAGTGGGCCCTTCAGCGCTATCGCGGTGACAGATCGAACCTCATTTATTCCTTCACGCAGGCTATCATTTCTGCAGTTTCTCATGCATTATGTACTATCCTTCATGGCAAGACTATACCGTCGCCGACTGACTCGAAGTTAACCTGCCAGTGAACCGCGCCACCAAACATTGAGGAAAATCCCTGTTGGAAGCGCTCTTGGTTTCGGGATGCTCCAAGGAAACTCAATCTCGTTTGCCCATTGAGCAACCTTCACATTATCATCGTGCAGATTCCGTAGTTTCTCCAGCACTATTACCTATCTCTGAAACGGCTCATTCCTGTTGCAACGTAGAGTCCAAGTGCGCACCTCCATGCACGTTGCCACTAGTCGAACTGCCAGCACGGCACAGTCCAATGAACAGAGTGACGACGTTCCTGCTCTTCCTCATAGCGTTCAGGCGACTTAGCACGATGTCGTTAGAGGCCTCCAAGCTCTCCTGCTCTAATTGCAGTCGAGCCCTTGTGATGAGCTCCTTTCATTTCTTCTGCACAATCCTGTATAATGGGGGCACTACTCTTACTACGTGCATCACTTTTGAGCTTTATTTCTTCAAGCTCAAACCTGGCGACGTAATCTAGCGCTGTGCATATTCTAGGTGCTTTTCTTACTGAATCAGTCGCCATATTACGAGCAGCCTCTGGAGTGTTTCTTCCGAGTCTGAAGTCATGAACTGCCAACTGTCAAAAATCACGATTTCCCGTGGTTTCGAAAAAACTCTAGAACGACGAAGGTTTTCAAATTCACCCAAAACCTCCGTATGCATATGAAAGGGCTGACTTCCCCCTACAAGATGATACCCAACTTGCCTGAATAGTTGCGGAAGAAATTACCAAAAAAATGCAGGGAAGTCTAGAAGAAAAAAAATTGCGAAACGGCGGATACTTTTTGAACGACTAATACTGTATGTGACTGGAGGATCAAGTACCAGATAAAATAAATTAATAATAAATAATAAATAAAGAATAACTGGAATTCGGCCGGGTTACTAAGACATTCAGTGACGAATTCACTGGAATACAGCCATAGGCCTCCAGGTTCCGTGCAATAATGAGTTGCTGTACTTTTTTCAAATTTGATTTCGGCTTGGATGTGTCGCGAGAGCGGGTTGTCGATTGGGAAAAAGGTGCCGGCAACGGGTTCAATCGCAAGGTGATGTGACAAGGACAAAACTCTCTTTCGTAGTCTGAAATATAGAAGTTGTTAGGCTTTATGGCGACACATTCAGCTAGCAGCTCGTTTCTCCCGCTCCACTGGTGTGAATTCGCAAGCATTTACAAGAGTGGGGAGCGAGGCAGAAAAAAGAGGGGCCCATTTTTGAAGACATGATTTTTACACCTCAAACGACCATTATTTTCTTTAAAGTTGTTCTTTTTAGAATACCGGTAAAGTATCTAAGAGCTAACCAAGGCAGATCTCATGACGAAGGCGATGAAAAGGCAGCTCAGTGGTATAAGGGCAGAGGTGATCAGTGATGCACGAAAGAAGAAAAAACGGGAAAATGGCCCAGAACCCGAGAAATGGGACCCCTTCCTTGCCCGTTGATTGCGCATTGATGCGACTCTCATCGGTGCTGAACTCTTCAACGCTAACGCTGTGGCACCGAAGAAACGTGGGGAAGTTAGGGTGTGTTCGGAGTTGGGCCGGGTAATCGCACGTAGTAATCAAACGAAATTTTTTTTCGCTCAGGGCGCTCATGCCATTAGGGAGGACATTGAAGTAAGTGAGCCACTTATGGAAACTCGGCAGTAAGCCTTGGTAAGGAGAAGGGCTTCTGCTTCTGTAGGAGGGCGTAAGCAACCTTTGTTGTCCCTCATATTTCTTCCATCTCCTGGGCTTGGTCCTAGTGTCACCAACCAGCGCCGTGTTGGAATTTCCCTAATAAACATAAGGACATGAGCGCCTCTCTCAGATCTTGTGGAAATATCTCACCATCAGTATAGCCATCTTGCCACACTAGAAACGTTCCGAACGACTGGTAACCGGTTCTGATTCCTTTTCATAAGCGCCACGTACAGCTTCGATACTGAGAGTCTTGTAGAGGTGAAGCAGCGGTAGGTCATGGTTTGGGAGACCTTGCCCCTACCATCTTCCGGGAGAACCTTTGCTCAGTCTGACCATCGGAAACCCAAA
>MU895887.1:0-12418 GCA_036418205.1 Ostertagia ostertagi
GCAAAAGCCTCAGCACGAGCGATGATTACTGATACCCGCATTTCATTGTGGTGATCACGAAAGATGGACAGTGATGCGCGAAAGAAGAAAAAACTAAAAAAAAAAAATGGCGCAGAACCCTAGAAAAAAAGCCCGTGCCTTGCCCGTTGATTTGCGCTTTATTCGACTCTCATGGTGCTGCCTTCTTCAACGATAACGCTCTCCCTGCTCGACGGCTAGAGACTCGGATACTCTACTCCTTATCGTGCAACCCTTTCAAGGCAGAATTTACGTTGAAAAGTTGGCTCATTGGAAATAAAGGTAGAGGTTGGCCAGTGGAGCATAGATGAAGAAGGAATATTTGAAAAGGCCCGAAACCCGGAAATGGACCCCTTTCCTTGCCCGTTGATTTGGCATTAAACGGACTTATCGCTGTGCCCTCTTCAACACTACGCTCTCTCTGCTATCTAATCACTCGCCGTATAGACCTGCGGCGAGTGATTAGATAGTCGGTGGGCGTACCCCGCCAACCGCGCCAAGAGTGAGCCATGCTAGATCGCCGAGGTCAAATCTTTCGCTGCCAATTGCGCGTCGGTCAGCACCCTCAGGAGGTCCGCCTGTCTCCAAATTTTCCCTTCTTCGACCTTCGTTCTTATCGTGAATTCTTCCTTTGAGTAGAGATCGTAGTGCACTCTAATTGCAAAGCTTATCGCCCATCATTTTATCAAATTTTATCCTTCAATCTTTTTTTCCCCTCAGCCACTTTGTCGCACTGCGTTTTGAGTCTATCTGTGTGTCTAAACACTTTTTAAATTTGTGACTAAGTATATCAAGAATGCGCCGCGCATCTTTGAGGAACGCTCTCGACTCTGGATACTGAGTTCATCTTCTTTTTTCTTTTTGTGCGGTAATGAATGAAGGCTCTGCGCGCATTTCCATGTATTACGCTGATAGCGTGGCCTGTCCCTTGTTTCTTTGTTCACGGGCTAAGTTCCCTCATATTGCACTTCTGGTGTCGGACATCGCTAGGCTATTCTCACTTTCCCTATTATTGACTTTTTCCAGCCGTTTATATTTCTCCCACTCAGATGGAGCATTCACTGTCTGTTTATTCGTGAAACACTGAATGACAATAACGCGGATGATTCACCTCAAATCTGCTTGCCATGTATAGACACTAGGTCTTCTTTGTAATCCTACTAGAGAGGAAAGAATCCAGGTCGCCATGATCTCTAATCCGCTTTCCAAATCTGCTAAACGATTCTCTGAAGAGTTATGAAGCAAAACAGCGCAACGGTAGTGGTGGGACTCACAGTCAAAACGTCGTAGGATCGGTCCCTTATCGTGTTTACTGTTTTGCATTCTTCAGGAATTCAGCTAATAGGCTATTAAAAGCCGTTTAGCTGTATTCCTGAAGAATGGAAAACAGTAAACACGATAAGGGACCGATCCTACGACGTTTTGACTGTGAGTCCCGACCACTACCGTTGCGCTGTTTTGCTTCATAACTCCGTTCAGAGAATCGTTTAGCAGATTTGGAAGGTAGATTTGAGATCAGCGTTCAAGGCACATCTAGGCGGTATACATCTCTTCTTGAATGGCCATGGCGACCTGGGAGCCTTTCCTTGTAAGCTTTATTGTGCGCTATACGTATTTGGCTTGGTATAATTAAAGGTAGACCTAACGATCAGGTTGAATGGATTAGTCTCTTACGTTAATAGAGTATGTGGATCCGCAGCAGAGGTGGTGCCATTTCCGCGAGTCAAGTCGCTCAAACAAATCACTAGGGGCTTACAAATTGCATCAATGAACACCCATGGAACTCCCACCGTTGCAGTGTCTGCGCTTTGCACTTCTACTATGCTATTTCGTTCTTGAAAATGTTCTCTCGCATAGACGCAGTATCTCTTAGTCTGTGTCAGAGACTTTTTGCAATTCGCCCTTAAAAGATGAGGCTTTTATTTTCAAGGTTTTTGTCAGTTTTCTTTTCCTTTTTCGGCCCTGATGATCCACTTCACTGCACCTCATCGTCCATTTGCGAATAACTACAGCTAACTGAAGCGAGATGGGTCAATAATAAGGCGGTCGGTTGTGGATCACTCTGATTTAGTTGAAGATTCTGAATAAGGTCAAGTGCAAGGTGCTCTGTGTGCTGGACGATCTTTAAGGATGCGCCGCGCGTACCTTTTTAAGCTAGAATCTTGGAAGCATTTCATTTTGAGCGCTTTTTTCAAATGCCAAATGCACGAGAATTGTCATTTTTGTGTTTTCATCCTAGCAGACAGCTTTGATATAAATTAACCGAATTTGTGTGCTGGGCTTCTGTGACCTGAGCGGGAGCCGAACCTATTGAAGGTGCAGCTTGCTAGTCGAATTCCCGCTCACGGCGCGGGCGTCGATTTTGATATAGGTATTGAACATCTCAACAGCCCGCAATTTTACCACATCTGTCATGAGTCAGTTGTTTTCCTTGAATTTGACAAGATATAGCCAATCTTGCGGGAGATACGCCACGAATTTCCCTGCATTAGAGATTCAAAGCAATTGATTGTTTGGTGACCAACACATAGCAATGGCTGCGAACACTTTATGGCTTCTTTTCGTTGTAGCCAAGTTTTGTATCAATTACATGAGCCGCTAAAAGTTTAAGATCTTGCAGACCTGCTGTTATGAGCAAACTGGTTCAATCAGTAAATTACTGTAAAAAACCAGTTGAGCTCGCAGGAATAACTGTTCCAGTTGCAGTAAGCTGAAAATGTGCATTTACGATCGACGCAATACAGATGAGCTTCCTTTCCATTCCTGATTCCTGCAAATTTTAGGACTACAGTTTTGAGGGCTACCTCAAAACCTCCCTTTCCTTGTAATGAAATGCCATGTAAGGGCAATAGCGCGAAAGGGTGTGTTTCGAAGTTTTCTTCATGGTAGTTGACGTGCAGTTTTGGAACTCGTATGTTATGGGTGTGCTTCTTTTTGTAGACGTTTATGTGCCGTTGAGTGGTTGTGTGATGGGGCGGAATGGAGCTGGATCGCCAGGGGTGGTGTTTATAAATAAACCAAAACTGGGTGCTAGGCTTCCTTGACTCGAGACGTCGAGCCGAGCCTATTGAAGTGGCAGTTTGCTAGCGAATAGCCGGCTCGACGTTTGGTGTCTGATTGCGGCATTATGGCTGTGACACTCATCGCTTCGCATACACATTCTTCATGGTAGTTTTTTCTGAATTTGAAAGATATAGCCAATCTTGCGGGAGATACGCCACGAATTTCCCCTGCATTAGAGATTCAAAGCAATTGATTGTTTGGTGACCAACACATAGCAATGGCTGCGAACTTTATGGCTTTTTTTTTCGTTGTAGCCAAGTTTTGTATCAATTACATGAGCCGCTAAAAGTTTAAGATCTTGCAACTCTGCTGCTATGAATAAACTGGTTCAATCAGTGAAATATCCTGTAAAAAACCAGTTACTCGTCAGGAATAACTTCGCACTTTGCAGTAAGCTTGCAATGTGCCATTTACGATCGACGCATGACAGATGAGCTTCCTTTCCATTCCTGATTCCTGCAAATTTTAGAGCTACAATTTGAGGGCTACCTCAAAGCCTCCCTTTCCTGGTATGAAATGCCATGTAAGGGCAATAGCGCGAAAGGGTGTGTTTCGAAGTTTTTCATCAGTGGGAAATTTGACGTGCAGTTTGGAACTCTCGTATGTTATGGGTGTGCTTCTTTTTGTAGACGTTTATGTGCCGTTGAGTGGTTGTGTGATGGGGCGGAATGGAGCTGGATCGCCAGGGGTGGTTGTTGGCTTTTTCGGTTCTGACAGGCTCACGTTTCCGACACCAAGTGAAGTGGTCCGGCTAGCAGATAAAAAAACTGCTGCTGATGTGGGTGGCCTTGAAGAACGCCGAACGCTAAAACGGGAAAACCTGCGAAAGTTACATAATGAGGGTATCGAAAGTGGTTGGTGTGCTCGGATGGTCGATGTGAAAATATTTGGTCCACATTTGGGCTGGAATTCGGTCCTCCTTAACTGGATAAAGGATAAAGGATAAAGCATTTGCCGTTGATCAATCCCTTTTTGGGATGCGGCACGCATTCTACTTCCATTTGTACATTCGCAGTGGCGTTTGAATGCGATGTGGCCTATACAATGACTTGCGGGGGCCAGCCGATGTTCAAGTCAGTGTTTTTATCCTCCCAGACAAGTCTGGTACCAATTAACCGACCCCGGAGGGATGGAAGGCTTGGTTGGCCCGGGCGACTCACGACCCAGGATTTGATCCCCGGACCGCTCGCGTGGTGGGTGAGCGTGCCACTGCCTGTAGCCACCTTCCGCCTACTGGGATATTGATTATGTATTGCCTACCATTTTCCAACAAGCCTAGAGGGCATCTTGCATCTTTAGTAACCGAGGTCCATTGTCGTGCGTTTCTGCACTTTTCCAATATTCTTTGAGGGGTCGACCCTCCCTTCCGAATCCGTCTCGGATGCACCCCCTCCTCCTCAGCCTGAAATTAACTAACTATAAGTCTTGAACTCTTCCAATACACTCCCCGCACCCATACGCCGACGCCCAGACCTCCGCCATCATGACGGTTCTCAAAGGTCAAAAGGATACGCACTTTGCGATGATCAAGCCTTTTGATGCGGTCACGCCTTCTGCCTCATTTGTACATTCTATAAGCACTCGACATGTCTATTGTCTATTCAAATGATCTGCGGGCCAGAGCCCGAATGTGTTGGTTATGTTTTTTCATCCTCCCAAATAGGTTCCGAGTACCATACCCCGACATGGGGTATAAGCATCTGCTTTGCATCGACGATTGCAAACTTTGAATCGTGCATGATCATAATAGTTGATCCGCGGACCGCTTGCGTTGAGGAGGCTTGCTTTAGCTGCTACATACCATGCTTCTGCTCTCGACTTATAAAAATTTAGTTACTAGTTATTTTAGTTACAAAAACGAGATCCCATGAAAAGTTTAGCCAAATGATTTTGTGCTTTAAGAGAGATGTCACACGATCGTGGAATCAGTTGAAGTACTTGAACTAAGAAGTAAACAGCGAAGAAATATTTCTTGATAAGTCTTCTTGACTGCTTCATGAGATGTCGCCTATTGTTCCACATGCGCTCGGAATCCAATTAGTTATCAAGGGCGTCCGTTCACTTCCACTGCAACAGGTTGTCGCAGGCAGCACTTGCTGGTTCACCATCTAAACGTGACCTCTTTCCGTGATGCTACTCGCGTCTTCTTTCCATCTTTGTTCGATGCTCTCTTTTTATTTCTGCACTTTTAAGCCCTTATCAGCGTACTTGCACCATCTGTGAACCGAATTCCGCGCCAAATTTTATATGCTTTATGGGGTTCACTGCAGTTCTGCACCCTTATATGTAACACATTCGTTTATTCGCTTGTTCCGTTAGGCCATTAAAGACATCGTGCTCGAAAAAAAAAGATTCCTCACTCCACCCATGTGGGTGTGCTGTGTGTGGTCGAGGAAGACCATGTACAAAGTTGCAGGCAGGAGAAAAAAACTCCGGTGAGAAACGGAAGAAGCTCATCTCTTGAACTATTACTTTTAGAGGGGCGGGGTTTACAGAACGAAGTAGGTGAAGATAAGGCCGTATGTAAGGTTTTGGGGACAACTAACATGAAACTCGTTCAGGGTAACGAACCAGCACGTTTAATCGTGATATTTTCCCTTTACCACATTTGTGACAGTTTTACGGGAATTCAAACTGCTAATAATCTAATTAATTATTCAGCTTTTCTGATCCAACGGTAATTTTTAGTTTTTTTTTTTGTTTTCCTTGTAGAGCACGCTACGTTAGGTAGCGATTTTTGGTAAGGATGGAGTCCCATGGTTCTCGTACACCATGCCTTTGAGCCAAAAAATTCCAGTTAAGGGATATTTGAGCTGACTCTTAATTTGCTCTATGAAAAGCAGACTGTCAAGTTTGGAGTGTATCGAAGGGGTTTTTGAAGTGGTTTTCAAGCTGACGTCCACTGATGCTGAAAAATGGTTTAGGGCGAAACGGATGTACAGCTTTTAACTTGATTGCTGACTAGATGTGCACGGCTTTTGTCTTTTGGACATGCTTTGAAATTTCTCCTTTGGGAAACAGCTTTCATTGCAGAAGGTGCAAGTAATGTTTTTTTGAGTAATCGATTCCTTGCAGTTTTGCTTGGAAAACATTTATCTTCGCTGAGCGCTTTGAAACTCAGGCTCCCACCCAATTGGACGAATATCATTCGGTTTCATTTGTCTTTTCCGGAAATCTTTGCTGCTTCTTCTTCTGCTTGTTACTTTTCTATTGTTAGGTCGTAATCTTGGCACGAATTTTTTTCTGGCAACAATTGTGAAGCTGCGATATTTCAACCTCACTGCTGCAGACCCGCTCGGTGCTTCCACCAAGTGCAGGTCGTTTGTCTTCCACGGCAACAACATCCACAACTCACACTTTTTAACCACCATTCATGAACTGCAACTGTTCCTTGCTTTAGTGTGAGTTTCACACTTCCTGACGCGATCCTGACCCACGTTCCCTGCGAAGAATGCTGTTTGAATTCTGATTCAGGTGATGCCTACAGAAGCCCCAATGGAAAGGAACAGGGGAACAGGGTTTCAGGAAGAGATCTCTCTGCACTTTTTTCTAAATACCGCTTGATTAGAATTTATAGTTTTATTTGATTTTCCTAGACGGTCTCTTATGATAAAATTGCTTTTGGTGACTTGTGCAGACCGCTACTAACAAGGAAAGGATCCCAGGTCGAAGTGTGCCATTTTGTAAGCGCGAGACCTAACCTGCACAACTACTGATGCATCATATTTTCGTAAAACGAATTCTATTACAACTGTCTCAAAAACGAATAGTTTTTGTCGCAAACATGACAGTCCGAAAAAAATGGATACTTTAATAATTGTGGAGAAAGTGTAGAGATGTGTTTTTTGGACGCTGATCTCGAATCTGCTCTCCAAATCTGCGGAACGATTCTCCGAACGTAGTTATGAAGCGAGATAGTGCAGTGGCAGCGGCCCGGGCCAACGGGAAAGACGTCGTGGGATCGAATTTTCGGCGAGTTTTGACTTTTGCTTTTCCTGAGGACATTGTTAAGGAAATCCTCATCTATGCTAAGTCATCAGCACTCGCCTTTATTACTAGTGCGAGGAGATAGCGAGGAGTTTCGATCAAGTGTGCGTGCCATGTGCAAATGACCAACGGTGACTGCCCACATTTGCAAAGTTAGGTACAAATTTCAGATTTGGACCAAAAGTTGTGGAAAGGGGCATTTTGACGCGCTGAATACGAATATCACCTCTGTTTGGCACGAATGCGCCTGACGCGTGCGCTACGAGTACAAGGGGCGATCTTTTGCGAATGGCGCGCACAGTGTTAGATGCTCCTCGCTAGCTATTCCCACTTGTAATATAGGCAATCGCTAATAATTTATATGGATAAAAGCATCTTTAGCAATGTCTCAAGGAAAGCAAATGTGAGATATCGCCAAGAATTCGATCCCACGACCTCTTTTCCGTCGGCCTGGGCCGCTGCCACTGCACTATCTCGCTTCATAACTACGTTCAGGGAATCGTTCCGCAGATTTGGAGAGCAGATTCGAGATCAGCGTCCAAAAACACATCTAGTGGTGTATGTCTCGTTACAAATGGCCACTTCGACCTGGGATCCTTCCCTTGTAAGGTTGGTTACGAAGAAGACAAGAAATCATGATTAAATCATAACAGAATGCGCAAATTGCTAGTATTGTACAAGTTCGTTATATTTCGGAGTGTGTTTGAAGTGTCGTTACTTATTGATTTATTTATTTGTATATTTACTTATTCATTCATTCATCTATTTATTTATTTATTCATTTACATATCTATTTATTTATTTACTTATTATTTGTTATTCATTACGCTCAAAGGCGTGCCACAATTGGTAAGAAAAGTCGAGAAACTGTGTTGGTAGTATAACTATGTTTACGAGAGGAAAAAAATAGAAACAAAAATGAAAGGGAAACAGGAAAGAGAATGAAGGGGAAAGACTAGCCGAGCCAGGAATTGGTCCATTCAACAGCTTAATAAAACAAAGAAGGAAAACACTGACAAGAAAACATAATAAACTCATTAAAAGCGAAAAAATAACAACAAATTATAAACAAGCAACAACAACAAGCAACAAACCAACAGACCACAAATAACGAACAAGAAATAATTTTTTGTAGGATTTCGACCAATAGCTGTTGACTTCGACCCTGTTCTTCTTTCGTTCATTCGCGAACTTTTTTTTATTTGTTTTGTGGGATTCCCGTAAGCTTATCTACTCGATCGTGTCCTCTTGCTGAGTTTATACTGCTACGGGTTAAGAATGACAGATGTTTATGCTTCGCAATAAAACTATCGGGTTACTCGCATTCTGAGGTTATCAAATAAACGGATCTGGCTGACAGTCAGATTAAGTTGTCTGATTGTGGCCGGTTGTCCTAAGAATATCAAGTGCACCCTTCATGTGATATGAATAAAGGGCAAAATGCGGATTTTTGATCACATTGGTGCGTTCGAGACTCAACAGCTATTTGAAATCTTGGAGTTTTACTTGTTTTTGGGCTCTTCAGCAAGAAAAACCAAAAGAAACCGTTGAAGCGTGCTGCAGACTTTTCTTCGTGCACTTCGTTTTGAACGTTTTATGGGGTCGTGGTGGTAAGGCACTGTACGCCGTAGCTAGGGTGAGGACGTTTGGGAGAGGAGAGAGCAAAGGGATTAACGAGACGCAGCAGTTCTTATAGAGTCAGTTTCAGGGCGGAGCTGTCGGCAAGAGTTCAAGTCAAAGAAACAAGTTCTGAACATAGCTGCCTTGCCTTAGAGTTTTTTCGCCGAGAAAGTGGTTCAATCAGTGCGCTTGCAAACCATCTCACCCTTTTAAACAAATGTTTGAATTCCCCAGAGTAATCGTGGAATGTGCCTTTAACTGACCACGGAAAGATGGAAAGTTCGGTTTTTCTAAGTGGGAATCGATCCCACGGATTGCCTGGTGGGCTAGTGAGCTTTGCCTCCAGCCGTCCTCCTTTTTCAGCACGTTTATGTGAGCTTAGTCTGTCAAACCATTATCTATGGTTATACCTTAGATTCATGCGCTTTGGAATCTATTACAGGTGGCTGTCGCACCATATTTTAATTAGAATTCCGTGTTTGCGATGCAAGTACGGGCAGGAATCAATCACACAGGAGTAGTCTCCGTTCCGTATGCCTGTGATGGCGGTCGTTTTTTGTTTGTTACTGACCGTATAAGCGTAATTGTAATTACAGCGTGTTGCATCGCTGCAGAAACTGTAGTTGGTCATCGCAATGCGTGTTCTGGTTGTCTGATTACGGCCTGTGTGTTATACCCCTACTTAAGCACAATTCTTGTTTCTCAATGGTTGCTGCTCTGCTCCTCCCCAGCTTCAGTTTTGGTAGTACGCTATTACGTCGCACAGTTGCTATAACAGTGCAAAATCGCGTGAATTGTGTTGTATAGTGCTTTCGCCCAACACCTGTAGCCGAGTTTGGAATGTTGACAGTGTTTCTATTTACCATATACCCTTAATTAGGCAAACAATCGTTCCACCAATTCTTGGTCGACGTTGGTATAGCATTCATCCGAGAAGATAAGAACACTGCTCCATATCGACTGACCACAAGTGATCACCTAGGCTATCCAAAGAATCAAATGCAACTACCATTCCAACTGAAAGTCGGCCTGCATGGCGTATTCCCAAACAATTTTCCGGGCAACTATTCTAATGCTTGCCAAATCATCGTATTGGAAGGTTGTTGGCTTCCGTTTGGAACTGCTTATAGTGAAAGCTATGCTATAGCTGAAGAGGATGCTGTCAAAGAAGCCATGGAAGCGTTGGGAAGCTGCACCTTAAACGGTGGTTCCAACATAAGGTCGGAGGTTGAAGGAGGGGAAACATACTTGTTCGAAAACCAGGCAGTCCCCTAAGGTTGCCCGACGAGCGCGACTTCGCAGCGTAAGATATCTCCTTTAACGGCCCTCTGAACAGAGCTGTACCCATTCTGCTCGCGCTTCTACACGTCCGCCAGTAAGCATTCCTTCGCCGTCTGACTCTATCCTTTTAGCAGAGAGAGCGTAAGAGTTGAAGAGGGTAGCAACGATGAGATTCGCATCATTGCGGAAACTAATGGGCCAAGAGAGTATCAAATTTCTAGAGTTTTGGGCTGATTATGGGTCGTGCTTTTCGTTATCGTTTTTCACCACCAAACACTATTCCTTGATTTCTAACGGGCTGTATTTTTATCGTGAGCTCCACCTTAAGACTAAAATAGAAATATTAAAATAGCTCCACAGATGGTCGAGTGCGTGGGTGCTGAGATCCCAGAGCGATGCTACACTGACAGATTTCTTTGATTGAAAACTATAGATTCTGATGAAGTTTGTTGCACTTGTAGTCTTCTTTTAGCGTAGAACCTCTCACAAGCTTGACCGATGATTTGCAAGACGTAAGTCACAGGTTTATAAGGTTCCCAGCGGCTTTTGTCAGCGAGGTAATTTTGAAATAAGTTGTATTAGATGTTCATGTACAATTTTTTTTCGCCAGAACATCCTCTTCCCATTAGGGGCTGTTATTGAAGTATCCTGGGAAGAAATAGTATCTTTCTTCACGATCGACCGACCAAGTACACTGGGAGATTGCGCTTTAACTTAAGCTTGCCTCATCGGATTAGTGCAGTCCCTGTGACAAACGAGTAAGAAAGCGATCGGCAAATCACAAAGGAAATTTGGCAGAGTGTCAGGTGAGGCGCTCACGTACGTGTACACTGGCCGCTGTTTGCACACTTTTTACCGACACCTCTCCTCTGACCACATGGTACAGCCGCGACACTCCGCTGACCTCACCATCTCCTCATGGCAGTTCTATCCTCTTTGCTCTTTTATCTATTAAGGAACATGATTGTTTTTAGTGTCTCGATGGCGTTATCATCTTTGCGTTTCGAAAATAATGTTGCTGGGGAAAATATCAGGCCCTTCACATGGCCTTTTCTATTGAACCCTTCAAAGGTGGATATTCCAAAAATAGGTGTTCAGTCAAGCGGGGATATTTTCGGATTGGCCACAGTAAAGTTCGATCATAGGCAAGTTTGGAGAGTGAACAGTAGAATCATTTCATGAAATGTTATGATTTAATTGTTTCTCTCTCCAAGCTCACCTGGTATAAATTTGTGCATGGTTTGAATATATTTCAGCTTGAGGCGGTCCCAGCGAATCCCTTAGGGCGTTTACTGCTGATCAATAAGTGGTTTGATAGTAACTTTAAGAATATCTATGACAGAAGACTTTCTGAAGTCAAGCAAGTAACAAAACCCTCTGGGCATCTACCCAATTTGTTGAATAAGAACTGATCACTGTACTGGAAACCTATTTTTTGAAATGTGTGCCTTCAAAGGGATTGCATTTCGCAGTGTTCTTCCCCTCAGCTAATCGTCTTTGAAAGAACGCGATGTTCCCCATTTTGTACCAGTCGGTGCTCGTTGCGGCTGACTCAGTTATAGCGTGTGTCGCAACACTTGGGTTATCTTGACAGAGCAGAACCCTTTACTCAAGGTCAAGACGCAGCAGGGGCTGCCGCGCATGTCGCCTGCTGCATACTTGTGAGCGCGAGCATCAAGGTCAAGTCAGTCGGTGACAATCAAGTCTCACTTCGGTTGCGCCCTTGTTCATACGTGTGCCTGGTTCGCGCTGGGCGCCCAAATGATCTATTAAAGTTATCTGATGGGCTTGTCGACATTGCGTTTGAAGCTGCCGACACTACGTAGCAGCCTTCGTCTCCTCTATTAACCACAGAGCGAATGTCCGCACTTCGTTAATGTGAAGAGAAGAAGATCAACACATTGAACAGGTTTTCGACCGTACACATTTCTCTCCTCAACTCGTTTTCGAGCAGGAACTCGCATTAGTGGAGTTATAAGTTGACGGATCTATTCAAAAATTTAGCGGAGTGATTACGGTCCAGGAAGAATTGAGCTCCTCAGCAAAAAGACGGATGAATCTCAAAACATTTCACTTAAAACACATTGACGACATCCGCCGTACGGGTATTTCGGCAGGTTTTACTTTTTTCATTATCACCATTCACACCTCCAATTCTTAATTCCAACATTCTTACAATCAACGGGTATTGTATTCAAATCCGATGAAGTATAAGGACAGTTAAACATGAAATATCAAAAAATATTGTATAACACAGAGAGGCACCAAAATTTTATTTCAAAAGAATTCCAAAAGTTCACAAAATTCAAAAATTCCAAAAAATTCAAAAGTTCCAAAAAGCAAGAAACTGTTTGAAAAAGAATTCCTTTGAAATCTTCCGCGAAATCCTTCATTTCTTTTCACTGCAACGGCGCCGCTCCCGTGAGGGCAACTTTATACTTGGCTGTGG
>MU895888.1:0-12281 GCA_036418205.1 Ostertagia ostertagi
GTCAGGGAATCGGAGCGAAGGAAATGCGTTATAGCCTACTATAAGCGCAAGATCCAAAGGTGCCGCTATGTACTTAACGGCTCTCCCATGATAGAATTGATGGTTTCTACATAAGAAAATGAAAGCAGAGCGCGGATTGACGGTGAAAAAAGAGAACCTGCCAGAAACTTCAACATCTAGGACTTCTGCTTTTTGAAAATAGGAATGTGCTCTGGTGATGAGATACTGAGCGTGGAGGAGAGAGGATAGGCGAGAGAGCACAATGGATGAGAGTGCGCAGACACCCGTATGTTACAGTGAAAACAGGCGAGCGATCGATAAGGCCCCAGCGCCCTTGTCGCGCAACCTTGAGCCGGACGAAGGAACATCTACATCGATAATATCGACTTTTGTGGTCGGATCTAGTCTATCCACGAAGGATTGCTTTAACGGACTTGGGGTGCACCTTCGAAATGTATGGTTCGTTTCCAAGTTACCCAATATCTTGGTTCTGGTTCTTTCTCGCGCCATAAAAGCAACAGCATCTTCAAGGGGTGGGCGTTCCAGCTATTTCCTACTTAAAGGCAAAGTTCGGGCTCAGACCCACCTAAGAAGCCCTTACCATGGCTAGAAGTGCTGGGTACGCAAGTGCAAAGGTAGCGCCACCTTTCTACATCGAAACGCGTCACTAGGACCCTAGGCGCCATGGACTTCTAACAGACTCCACCAAACTTAACATGGTCCGCCCACCGTTCGATATCTTGTCTGCGTCGCTGCGTTGATCTGCTATGCTCTCTCTTCTCGGACTTCTCTACCGCTCTCCGCGCTCACATTATCTCTCATCTCCCTGCCTGTCTTTTGAACTTCTCCACAGCATAGAGCAAAATGCTCGTATTTCCTGTGTATTTCAGGATTTTCTTTCCTTTTTTCTCCACTGGCGGTCCACCTCCCATCCCTACTTTCACATTTGAGTGGAATCACCCCATCAATTTAATCCTGATTCTTGCCTTTAAGCTACGGAAGAAACTTTCCAATTCGCCTTTTTGTTCTTCCGCAAATTCACGGAGTCCTACTGTCTTTCCCATCAATGATTTTAAGGGCGAAGCTAGAGTGGATGCCTTTTGGTGTGCCTAGCCATAGCTCCATTCAACCTAAATTACCCTAAAATCCCATAGATAAGAGCGGTCCATAGATATTTTTTCAAAAATAAAATAAAAATAAAAATATTTTTTCAAAATCATTTTTTACCGGTAAATTAAACCGCTCTTATCTATGGAATTTTACTGATCGAATGGGCTCTTCAAGTTCTATCCAGAGATCAAATTCCGGCATTTCTAGAGAGATTCCGGCAGAAATTCCGTTAAAATCGCTATTTTTCTATATGAATTGTTTATTAAGTGGGCGCGGGGTTTAGAGTTGAGGGACGGAGCTTCTTCTAAACTTCTTCTCCGATTTTTATTTATCCATCCATCAAGTTAGAGGGGTGACTGCATTCAATTTCAATTTCATTCCAATTCATTTTTCACCGGTAAATTAAACCGCTCTTATCTATGGGATTTTAGGGTAGTAGGAACGAAAAACTTGATGCCGTTCATCGTTGCGCGCGGGGGGGACCGATCCCGCGAGAAGAAACGATACGGCGCGCACCTGCGGTCAATGCGATAATGTACTCATTGAGTTGGGATACGCTGAAGTGAGCTATGAAAAGAAGAACTTACCCTAGTGATTTTCGTACGTATCCGCTGCTCATTGCCGAACCGTGCACATTCGATGCGACCACTTTGTATTCGCCGGAAACTGGGAAAGCGAATTTGACGACGCATCGATTCGTACTTGGGTAGAACAGTTCGACACCATTTGTGGATTCGCGGAATTCACGTCCATTCACAAACCACGTGAACCTGAAACAGTGGTGATCTTGAAGGTGGAGGTCCGAATGATGGTTCGATGGTCGAGTAACGGACCTTGCGGGCGGATCAGCGTCCACTTCTACGTCGATAACCACCTCACTACCCGGCTGGACAGTCAGATTTGGAACCTGAAAAGATTATTTAAGGGTACAGCCGAGCAGCAAGTCAAGAGAAGGACCCGTACCTGATTGATGAAACGTGGTGATCGATGCACGGTGACAGTAGTCTGGCCCTCCTCTGTCACCATGTTTCGATCCACAATCGTCCATTCATCATATTGATGCTCAACTGAAAATGTACACAATTCGCACAGAACAGCGAAATCCATTGATTTGTCAGTGGATGAGCTGTTAATTGCCATAAAAATGTATTGCATTCTATGGTATACTTAAAGGCAGTGACTACGATGGCTGGGGGGCGGTGCGATTTATGACGTCACTGAACGTCATTGGTGGAAAGCGGTAAGACGCAATCCCAACCACGGCGTTTAATACCCGTATCAATCGTAGGTAGCGCCTTGCATTACGGTGATCGCTGCCTTTAATTCTTTGTGTCCGTTCGCTGGTTCACTAGGAAAGACTAGGAAACCTGGCCAAACTCACAATTGACAGTAATGTATCCATAGCTAGTGCTAGTTCCAGCCGGATTCCGTGCGGTGCACTTGTAGACGCCCTGCTCGGGTTGATGCACGGTTAACGTGGTAATGTTCAGACCATGACGGGCTTGAAAGCGTCGGCGATCCTGAAGTCAGGATAAGCTTTGTTTGAGGCCTTCGGCGCAATCGCAGGTCTTACGGATCGTACCTGTTGCACCGATTTGTCATTGCAGAACCATTCAAATATTGCTGGTGGATCAGAGGCCACCTCGACGACCAACGTAGGAGTGTCGGTCGACAAGATCCGATACGCTTTGATCACCCTGAACACATAACACATCGAATAAAATCGTTCAAGGGCAGTCCCTTAGAAAGATTGTAGTTTTGGCACTCATCAGAGGATTGAGCTCGTGAGAAGTTATTCGATTCCTTATCCGACATGCGGTTTTTGATAGGAAATATGGTGTAAGGTAAGTTGCGTATGCTGCAATCCATGCTTAAACCCATTAACAACAACGCCTTCTGAACTTGTCCGGCACGTGGAATTACGCGCTTTTTTGTGAGATGCAGCCGTGGTCCGTCGGTGCGCCACACTGTCCCTGGAACCCGTTCTTTTTCCATGTAACAACAGCGGCTGAGACAGCTATGCTTGTCGAGTAATAAGAGGCTCAAAAATTGTTTGCATTTATTGAGGGTTTTTATTCTTTTACCATGTTGCGGAGCAAATTTCCAAAACAATTTTGTGGTATTGCTCAAGGCCTCTGTAGTAATTACTTTAACTTCAAAAATTGGAAGATAGGCTATTTAAGAATTAGAATTTCTCGTTGTGGCCCGTCAACGGGCCATACCAAGCCATCGCAAACCGTTGGTGGGGGGGGGGCGGCGGTATCCGGTTGCAAAATCCGTTTTAGAGCAGTTAAAATGAAGGATATTTTCAAGGTGACCAAAAAACGCCTGACTAAGGAAACTCGAGGACGCTGTTATCGCTAGGTTTTCAGACCACCTTCCTTCAGTTCTCGATACAGCACGTTCTTGTTAATTGATAAATGATGTCAATGACCTGGTATTGAATTAGCCTTCCGGGCCGACATGTGCACTGCAGAGCCCACATCGTTGTTCGATGCCCGGGGCCAAAATTTGTTGCTTAACTGAAATAGCACCGTTGTGCGCAACCGTCCGCGCTTCCGTGGCCCCCACAATCTTCATTGGTTCACATCGATTACTAAAATATTCACTACTGCAGAAAGCGAAGCGGTGCTATTCAAAAATGGAATTGTGAAGCGCTGGTTAGACCAGTGAAGAAGAATCGAAAGAAACGCAAATAATGGATATCTAAATCTTTATCATTCTGCAGGTCATTCTAAAACACTGTACGGTCCTACAGCTAAGAGATATTGGAGGGAGCAGTATCGAGAGGGCGAGAGAACATAGAAACGAGTGAGAGCCAGACACTGCCAAGACGCCAATATGCGATCACAAAATTGGTTCAGAGTTCCGGCAGCAAAATGAGATCCCAGCTCATTTGCCACACGTCATCAGACCGCGACCTCGTGTAAAGGACTACCTTTCCAAGAATTCTCTGACTAGCTATTAATGGAGGAAGGCGATGGAAGGGTTAATGTTGGGTGGAATATTTCTTTTCAGACCCACGTGAAGTGGCCTCAATTCGGCCTTTTTCGAGGAGTAGATATTATATGTGAAGAGGCGTGGTGCCCATTCTGTGCGCTCTATGCGAAAAATATGTTGGGTGTAGACTTGCGGAGTGAAAATTTCACGTTAGCGACAGCGATTGAAACATTGGTGCTGAAGCGATGCTGCACCCCCTCCAGCATGTAATATTTGACCACATTTATGGCATAGTTAGCGCTGAGTGGACCGAACCGTCTCAAGCGTGTTCAGCTAGTCGGGGGCACTTTCCCTCAATGGTCCCTGCCACCCATACCCCGACAAAGCTGTATTTTCAGAAATGAAGCTTTCGAATTGTTCAACCGAGAAGTCCACCAGTGGATTTCGCCCCTAGCATTTCTGCTCCTACAAATGTTTAACGTCAAGATTACATGAGAGCTATCACTTTACACCACTAGGCGAGGCGTTTAACCTGGAAAACATCGGGTTGAAGAACGAGAGGTCCAGTTTAAAGTGGTGAAACCACCATGAGGTAGGATGGATGACTCGGTTCGAACGAGAGTCAGCTTTATCCCAACTGATTTCCCACTGGGTAACCACTCAATAAACGAAATTTAGCGTATTATCCGATCGTTTTTGAGAGCTTTAACATTCAGCTTTTCTGCTGATGTATTAAAAGAGATGTGGGAAGAACTATTAACTGATCCGTACTTTAAAGATTAACAGCGACAAGCACTCCTTGACCACCTTTGGCGCTATCACAGTATCCAGGGGCAATGTGGTGGCAATGCACTCAAAACCGCATGAAGCATCTCCCCTTCGTCAAAACTAAGCTTTGGTCAGTTGAGGAGAGCTTCAGAATGCATGAGCAATTTTCATTTTCCCTGGAATTCCTGTCCCCTCCTAGGTCTAGTCCTAGAAAACGTCCCCGTATCTTGCGATGGCGCCCCACACTTATAAAAATCTCCACTGATGCGCCATGCTATTCGTTCTCTGTCTTCTAAAAGAGCTCCCATGCACACCTATATGCGGTGCCTTTGATGATTCTGTCGTTTTAAAAGCACATTACACAATAAACTGTGTGCTGATGAAGTACTGGTGTACCTACTACAGAGAAATTATGTACCCCAAGGAAGTGAAATGTGGCGTTTTCGGCGCAGTGACTGAGGCGCGCCTGGAGTTTGCTGAGGAGGGTCCGAGTAAAGCCTTACCCGCTCCTTAAGCATATGTTGGCCCTCCTACAGATGGTTCCCCAGCTCCTAGTCGTCTCGCCATCTGACCTTAGCCTTTTCGCAGCAGAGGCAGAACACAGCCTCAGCGGTGATAGATTCACCTACATCAGACATCGACGGAGAAACAAGAATCCTGTTTTGCGGACCCTCCTTTCTCCCATCGTTTTGGCCGTTTATCTTCGTTTTTCCTGCACTGCTGCTGCTCTAAGCAGCTGTACATTGGTTCACAATGCGAGACCAATTTATCAGGCGACCTGCCTTTAAGGCGGAGGCGTTCTTTTTCTGCTGTAAGCTGTCAAAGCTGTTAAGAAAGCGAGAAGTTAATGGTAGATGAAGTGATCGTTTCGCTTGACGGAATGTCTGAGTAATAACATCTGCGAGAAAAGTTCGAGTTCAAAAGTAATTCAGCGGAGCTTGGAGGAAGATTTTAATGCTTGGCAGTAAATTGAGAACTGTATAGCAAGGCAGAAACGAACCTGGATAATTTCGGTGGAGCAGCAGTGACGAAACTGGTGATTTCACTACTCCAGTGCTCTTCAGTAAACGAGTTTGACTGTGATCCAGTTGATCGTATCAAGTGCGTCTCGGCCACTGTCGCATTGCCCGAACGGAAAATCGCCTCTCGATCTATAAGTACAAGCGTCAATATCCTACCCTACCCTTATAAATGAGTAGCATGGTCTATACTCGCACCAACCCCTTGTGTAGATTAGAAGAATGTTTAAAGTGTGAGCATTGTTGTCTGAATAGTTCAAGTTCTAGCGCGCGCATGAAAAAATGATGATGGGTGCGGGACAAATATGACCTCGCACTGTCCCAAGTGATCTGCCATGCGCGGGATATATGTGTACCGCGCAGTACGACCGGCCCCACTAAGTATCGACCCTCACGTTCTGACAAGTTTCAAAATCGGACGATCCCTCCGGAGATGGGTTCCCAATACGATTTCCACTACTTTCACTTCTATAGTTTTATAGTATCTATTTGATCTCGTGGAGGGAGTGGCGTCCCATGCAGCCCAGAAAGATTTTACACATTTTCATGCGAATTTAACCTTCTTTGCACTTGGAAGTAGTAAGCCCCTTCCCTCCCCTAATCCCCAAAACGATCCTCTCGCCTACAAACGCGTCCCTTAACGTCCCCCTGGACCCCGCACCCTGAAAACTCAATAAGCTTTCCATCCAAAAATCACAAATAGGATTCCGCGTTTGAATCTAACAATTATGGCTCCGTCGCCGAGTATAAACGCTGCTACTGCACAGAAGTTCTTTTGCTTACCTGTGCGAAATGTGGTGGACGGACTGTTCGGTGCGGTCATAACACGACGTGGCGATGGTGCCCCAATCCAGTCGGTGCCATCAGTGTTGACGCGTAGTTCTCGAAAGTCCGAGCGAGGTGGAGCAGTGTCGTCGGTCGGGCGACGATCCATCGCTCGCACCGTTCGCTCTGCTCGTTTTTGCCCCTCTATCACGCTCACTACCGATCGAATTCAACTAGCACTGCTAGCCTGAAAACCCGGTACTGAATCTGGCGCTAAACACACATCTGTACCACACATAAACGCAACACCATCACGTAAGAAGCAATCATACAGATACTGTATATTACGGCAAATCGCATATGTTCCGCAGATGCCGTCTCTTTCACTGCTATCACTTATTCACAGAGTGGGCTATTGTTATAGTTCTCGAAATCTAATAAAATATCACCGAAATCGTTTGATTTTATTGCAAACTGCAAAGATGAATGTGGTGACGGGTTCGCTGTGATCGTTTGAAACTCAAAACAAAAACGATTTTGGAGCTCGAAGCAGGAAAAACTAGGAAGTAGTTCAATTCATTCGAAGAAGGAGAGAGAAACGGTAGCCGATTGGGGGAGTAGAATATAAAAGGATAAAGGATAAAGCATTTGCCGTTGATCAATCCCTTTTGGGATGCGGCACGCATTCTACTTCCATTTGTACATTCGTGGCATTTGAATGCGATGTGGCCTATACAATGACTTGCGGGGGCCAGCCGATGTAAGTCAGTGTTTTTTATCCTCCCAGACAAGTCTGGTACCAATTAACCGACCCCGGAGGGATGGAAGGCTTGGTTGGCCCGGGCGACTCACGACCCAGGATTTGATCCCGGACCGCTCGCGTGGTGAGCGCGCCACTTGTCACTACACCACTTCCGCCCCTAATTGATATAAGTGGTACTAAAAAGCTTAGGTTAGAGCGAGTATGTGAGTAGTTTGCCTCGAAGTGGCTTACAGAGCAAAACGGAACGCTAGTAAAAAGGAAGGATAGGCCGTCAACAAGTCGAAAACGAGAACCCCTGTTCCCTTTACAGGCTAAGGGAGGAGGCTGAGTCTAGGAGGAGGCGGGGTGTGCGCGATGTTGTCCGGACATGCAAACCAGTTGTGGCTCCGTTTGCAGGTCGTACGCAGCCAAACTGCACCTTCCCAACTGTTTAGTGACAGCCTACGCTACCACTGCGGTGGCGGTTCATTAGACTCGCAGAGGGCTTAAATATTAGGCCGGGCTTATTAGGCACCGGTAAGAGTCACAAGCGCGGTAGCCCTTCTGTTGGTTTTGCAATCCGCCGACAGTAGGATGGAGGGGGGTTCCTTTGACCGCCTAATTTCAAGCCATTCCGTAGCCAAACGATTACTGAGCTTCTTTTGAAGCAGTCGCCAGATATTCAAGTGATCTGGTGCTATTTGCGCAGCGAACAGTTTAGAGAGCTGCGTTAGAATCACGGTTGTGAGATCACATGAAGTTCAGTTGCGAAACTCGAACAAAGCAGTTGCCTTTACTCCCATTGATGGGTTTGTCGGAACAGACTATAACATACTCCCCCCACCACCTCCTCCCATTTTCCCTATCGTACAACAGGGGGCAAAAGGACGACGCTTCAAGTGATGGATGGCGTTATTTTTTGTACCATTTTAAAGCGCTTCTCCCAGTGAAATCTTTCCAAACTTCTATTTTGTGAGTAATTCAGAGTGAAACCTCGGTGAAGTTGGGTGAAGTGCTTCCGCATGACGTGTTTTTGTGATAGGCATCTGGTTGCTCTGGCAATTATGTCGGGGTAACTGATATTACAACCACAACCATTACGTATTTCTGACGCACGTGGGCTCCATGCACTTTTCAGCTAGCATGTATTCAAATTAAAATCGGCTACACTTTGCCCTCTGTTTCGCGAGAGCCAGATCCGCGTCGAGTGCAGACCACACACCATAAGTGGCGACGGTCTCCAAGTAAATCTAGCAACTCGTGGTTCATGGTGATAGTTGATAGATTGGTAAACGATAGTTGTAACCAGTAACAATTGCGTAATAACTTCGTATAGGCCTAATAATTCTCTGGCAGAGAAAGATTTACATTTGTGGAATCTGTCCTCACTTGTGGCGGGTGGTCTGCACTCGACGAGCACCTGGTTTTCGGAAATAGTGGGTACACTACGTCAAGAAGTAACATTACCTACGCAGTGTTGATCTGAAATTTCTGGCTATTCTGCCTCAGACTTGGTCAGAATACACGGGAGGCGGTTGGAAGCATTCCGCGCCAGATCACCTGCAGAATCTGTCGATGGTTCTATATAGGTCCATGACTAGCAGGGAGCTTACCGTAGGCATTACCGTGGAGCCCCCTTTGAACTAATCCTTGATTCCTTTTATGCTCACGCTATGGTTTGGCCAAATTTAGGGTCTTTATTAATAACAGTCAGAGTCTTTCTTTAGCACAAGAAGGACAAAATAGGAACAATTTACAAAGTCTTTAGAAGCAGTAATAAATATAAAGGGAATGTTATTCAAAAGGTTGATTGCGATGTTCGGAGAAGAGTCTGCTCTTGGAAGATGAGAAGAATGAGGATATTTGCTCAGATCAATCTTCCAGACGAAGTGAGATACTTTTCGCGAAAGCTTCAAGTTAGTACTGGTAGAGTGTAATGGTTAAAGAACCCGTCAGCTGGTGGTTATCACGAAGTATTCTTTGAGCAGAAAGCTGCATAGCGAAATGATCAACAGGTTCAGTACCAGCGAAGTTACCGCCAAATTATTTAATTCTGTAACAGCTGGACAGTGGCGTAGGTGGAGCAGGGGCAAGTACACCTGTCACCATCACATTCAGGTTCCAAGGAACGAATCCTATAGGGTGTGAAGAATGTGTGAAAATTCTTGCTCTTTAATATTAGTGAACTCATAGGCAGATTCGTCTGTGCAGGTGAAAACATCGACTTGTCCCTTCAGTTTCCTAAAATTAAGGAAGGTCGTGATTCACTGCATCAAATAGTAGCTCAGATATCCATTTAAATAGCACTAGACTTCAACTGGAAGTCGAATTCATGGCGTAACGCCAAGTCCTCCATCTATGGTCCCCTAATTCTTAAACATCGGCCAGTTCAGAAGCTATGGAACGGTCAAATGACAATATTTCTATCCTGATCTGCTTTTCGCAGACTGTGGCGGCCTCACCTGATTTCAGGAATTCTTTCACAGATGGCGACTGGAACAGTCTTCGTCTTTAAGGTCCCGGGGAGGTGGCTCTCGAACTTCAACGCCCACAAAATGTTCGTGGTCCATCTCATGGTCAGAAGAATTTCAGCTACCTTTCTACACAACATTTCCGACGCTGAGCCTTCGTCAGAGCGATGTCTTCACAACGGATCCTTCGTTTTCTATCACTGATATGTTCGCTGGATATGTTTGAAATCAATACAGCAATCGGTGTAGCAATGCGGAGCGGGAGCATCTTAATTTACACTGAGGGAGATGTGCGTTCGTCGCGGTTGACGCAGTCGGCTATGCCATTATTTTTGTAATATTGATCAGTCCCTGCAGGTGGTATGAGCCATGTGCTCAGCTTTCTATAGGCATAACGGTGGTGTGCTGACTGACCGAAGTCGGACGTTTCGTCCAAGTTACATTCATCAATCGCCAAGCTGTTTGCTACTGCAATGAAATTTTAGCAAAGGTGAGTAGGGGACTGCCTGTGAAAGAACTGTTAGAAAAAACGCGACAACCCCGAGAATATGGTGTGCGTTTCGGATGGTGGAGGACGAGTTGTACAACGAAGAGATACTAGGCACTCAGCCGAGAGAACATGTGGACTTGCGAGATGCAGACATTCACGCATTTGGAGCGTGAGTGAGTGAAGTCAATTAACGGGGCTTATTACGACGCTTCAATAAGGCAGCGGAGCACCTCGTGCGGTTGCTGATCTAACCACCTCGATCCCAAGAGAGAGATCGCTCCAGTAGGCGTAACTTTCAAGGTGAAAGTGTGCCATTTAAGAGCCGCTAGCGAATCACTTGGATCGCAAGCTGGCACTGGCCCATCTTCGCATTAGCTTATAAGGCTTCCATTTTTCGGCCAGCTTCCACGAGAATGAATAATTAAGATAAGTGCCCAGACGTAGTGGGTGGAATCAAACTGCAAACAATGGATAGGCGTTTAGCAGCGACCGTACCCAATCCCTTTAGTATGTAACTATGTCGCGGAAATTCTGCTACTGCCTGGAACATCTGCAACAAATTGTTGAGCTTTTTCGCTTTTACATAACTATTTTGAACAGTAGGTCCACAACCAGCTAGCAAACTACGAGTGAATCAGCATTTGGTTGAGCCAAGCGAGCCGATAGGACTGACCAGTTGGTGGTTGTTAGCTCAACAACTTGACTTGCTACACCGCTCTATAGCTAGTTGGCTTCAAATTCTTCGATGAAGCACACTCACGTGAAGCTATACTTGTCCCTGAATTCGTTGAAACGCCATTAATGATATAAGTAAGGATCATCCATAAAATGAGAGACCGTGACTAGCAGATCAGGAAGAGAAGAAAATGTAAGGTGATGACGGTACTTCATCTTTCTGGGGAAGAATCTCTCACAGGAGAAGCTTGTCCACTCCACGGGCCCTGCACGACGGATTCAGTGTTCTATAGAGATCACCCTACTCGGTCTCCGGACATCTGTCAACCGTGAGGCTAGGCAATTCAGCGTTTTGTTGTGCTGTCTGGGAGCTCTCACACAAGCGCACTATTACAGAATCTCCGCTTTCTTTACCTCCTTCAAAAGGCTTAGTCCACTATCCACGAAGAACGTCTGCTTTTTCTTCTACACCCTCAATTCCTGGTTGAGAGAAGCCTTGTAACCTACCATACTCCAGAGCAGTACCCTAGCACTTGCTACAAAGCTGTTTCAGCTCAAGCGTGAATTTTCAACCTGCTCAACTCAACACGGTGACCCGGTTACTTGCTCTTCTTCACCACATATGCTCTGACTGTACTCAAAATTGGCAACGATCAAAATGTCGGAATTGCGCGCTCTTCAAATCGTTCACCAAAAACGAAGCCGATCAGAGATGAAGCCACAAGTGAATTGAGATGCGTACTTGTGAGATGATATCATTTGAAACTGTGATGACTAGTTCTAGTCAGGTGCCTGGCACAACCTACGATAGCACAGCTGGTAATCAAGAAGGAATCCGAGACGGGGAGGAGAAGGTATCGTGGTGCAGCGCACACAAGGCATTCAAAACCACGAAACACCTCAGTTTTCATACTCGCTTACTTCCGCTCTTGCACAAGCTAAATGGTCCACTCACCTAGGCGCTCCTTCCCCAGCAAAAATGGATTGCCATTATTGGGCCGAAGTATTCTGCCGTGGTGTTCCTGCCCCCCCCCTCCCTACAACTTACCTTTGTGCCACAAACATTCACCAAATTCAAGTCTTATAATTACAGGGAGGGAAGAAGAGCTATGAATCCACTAACTCGAAGCGAACTGCACGCTGGTAGGGTTATTGCCGGCAAAAGACGACCGAAGCAAAATAAACCTCGTGACGCATCACTGCAGCGTGAATTCTAGTGCAGCACGATCACATGCAAATATTCCTAAACACCAACCACAACAGACCGACAAGACCCCGACAATTAATATCAGGGAAATCAG
>MU895891.1:0-15939 GCA_036418205.1 Ostertagia ostertagi
TAAACGACGAATTGTAGCAGTATGTGACACAAAATGAGACACTTCACTTAACTAACCTAAAACCGACTGCTCCCAAATGGAAATCTTGTGCTCGGTCCGAGCTCAACTGGTCCTCGACGGATCATGGACCATTACGACATTATCTGAAAGCGCCATGCTCGACTCTCGATGAACCTCGGCTCGGAATACGGTCCACCCGAAGTCTTACTGTACTGTGCTTGTCGTTGGCTGATCCAGTGGATCTGGTAAAGGCTCCGAAGAAGGCGAACTCGCCGAAACGTTAGCCAATAAATTGTCAATATCAACCTCGTGTGCAGTTCAACAAAGCTATACCATCCAATCATTATCTGAAACGCTAGTCGGAAGGGGTCTTGCACATTCAGAGCTACTGTCCCTAGGAAGCAATCTATCAGTGAACCGATCAAAGAAATTCGTAGCAGCTTCAGGCTGGAACGATTACGGTAGGCCTTCTTGAGCTCAACGGTGATGGAAGATGACGTCATATTTTGAGGACGGTGAGGGCAGTGGAAGAGGGCCTGCTTCTACTTATGGGAGGACATCTAAGGGATATTTTGCCGTAAAACTTTCATCAACAGCGGCACCCTGTGCGACGAAAAGTTTGATGACTTGAGCGCCATGGGCGAAGTGTCTCTTTTTTGACCATCCTTGTAAACGTGCAAAAATAGGAGAAGGATTATGCCATCTTCTAGGCGCTGCTTCAATTAATAATCTCTAATGCTAGATTCTTATAACGTTCGAAACATCGCTAACTAGGTCAAACTTATACACTATCCATTCGTCCTTTACCTACCATTTTGAAAAGCGAAGTTTACCATCAGAAGGCAACCCATCAGATATCAGGTAGAGGTAGCCAGTGGAGCTAAGATGAAGGAAAAAACCATTGGAGGAATCACCTGAGCACTCGATTGCATACTTTGTAGGTCAGCGCTTCGGAGACCATTGAAATTGGAGCAAGCGTACTTATTCTCCGGCACGAATTTGAAGCCAAACGGTCCCTCAGGAGAACAGAAATCAACGAAAAATTGTTCACTGTTGGTTTCACTCTGCGAAAGATTTGATTTTTGACAGCACAGTGCATCAATTTACTGCACAATAACTGTGGACGATATCGCCATCCATCATCACAGGGTAATGCGTACTGTTTCAACGCTTCCCATACTGCAGTTGAAAACAATGACAGTGACAGTGCTGCATTTCGGCGAGATCATCGCACACATATGGATGGCCACACGGCCGAACCCGAAACCCGGAGTCTTAACACGTTGGACAGACCGTGTTAATACATATTCATGGCACACTTTCCATGAGTAGCTCATTTCCTCAATTTGTGGCGTTGGTCTCCGTTCTAACAACGGTGCCAGGTAACACATCGGATCCGAAAAAAGCAGTTGCTTTTTTTTATCACTGTGAATGGTTGAATAACGCTGAAGTGAGAAGCCATGTATGATGAGAGAATCGAAAGATGTTGTAGCATGCGTCACACTCCGGCGCTGTCGACCGAGTTAAAACCTCATAGTTTAGCTATACATACTCTTCAACAATATTTGCCACCTTACTGCCTCACATTTCTGAATTTTGGCTTGGTTTTCCTAAAACTTATTCCCGTGCGTAGGAACTTGCCTGACGACATGTTCAATCTCAGACTATCAAATTAGCTAAAAATTTGCATGTTTGTTGATCACTGAATTCATTCGTCAAATTTATTTGGGTTTAACCTACAGATCCCGACGTACTCATGAAACCTCAATTACGCAGTAATAACTCCTGCGTGTTCCTCTGCAAAATGCGGTATTGCATGCGAAATGATGGTAAGATGGTTCTCAGCGTAACCGACTGCGCCAGTTTTGACGGTGCAAATGGTTCAGTGTGAATGCCTAGTCTTTTCCATGCTAACCAGATATGCATAAAGAATCAAATCATGTTACCAAAAAAATTTATACCCCGTCGTTTGAACACAAACCTCAAAAGGCGGGGCAGTAAAGGATGTGTAGTGTCATTAGCGGTGATCAAACAATGCGCACGTTAAAATCGGTGTTGAAAATCCACTATACACCATCTCCCGCAAGACAGTGCATAACGCACAGATACATTCAAATATCTATAGAAATACTAGCAAAAATCATCTCTATAGCGCGTTCTGACATTTGATTGATCGACGCTGAGCACTCGCTAATTGGTTTGAGAAAAGGACGAATATTATTCTCCTAGTTCCTGGAAAACTATGCAGGCCGAATAGGACTGGCTGTGCTTCCTGAAATAGCCCCTTAATGAAATTTAGTTCACCTCTCGCATATGTCAGAAGCCGAAAACATCCATTTTCGCCCCGCCCTGCATCTCTAATCTGAACTAAAATGAACACTCATGCTAATCGATCCCCTACAACGTCACTGGCTTCGGGTTCCTTGCCCTTGCCAGTTGTACTGTACACTGCGACAGAGTTTTTGCCATGCCAGCTACAAAGAGATAGACTATACAACTTGGGCGGGCCTCTGTTGAAGGAACGGGAAGCGCCCAGCTTTCGTCACTCAACACCTGTTTCGACGATAGGTACCCACGTCACAGCAGATACTCTCACTGAGTGTACTCGAGCTTGGACAAGAGCGCCAGATAGCACTTCTCTCCGGGAAGGACGGCTTGCCGAGTCGGACTTGTTAACTACGAAAAGAATAAAATTTGAACCACGATGTGCATAAACCCGTATTATGTGAGTCAGGGTCCAGCTGTCCTACAAGCTTTACATTAAAATTATTGATTTTATATATAATTTACCCGTTTTATTAGTAACACCAAAAGTTGTTTTTAGATTCTATATTACTATGTGTACTTTTTTAAATTCATTCTCGCGGTGGGACTCAAGAGTAGGTTTTAATTTTAATGTTAATACTTCTGATTTCAAATGTTGACAAAACTACAGACGATGGAGAACAATAAATAGAAACGAGGAGCCTCCGAGAAGCAGCGACAATTTCACAATAAGGATCCATTGACAACAGGATCATCATAGAGAGGGGTAAGACAGCCTCTATTACTCATGTACAGAGGAGTTTCAACCAATTCGTCAAATTGGTGTGGACGTCATTTTGGCCACTCAGTACTAACGCTTAGAAAAGGTCCTGAAGGGTCAACGAACGCACGGCCCATCCAAAAGCAATGTGAAAAAGGCCAAGCCACCGTTGAAAATGGTCTCGGAATGGGATGTTATTTGTTTTGAATGAGCACGTATTTGTTAGAAGAATCTAAAACGATTTTTCGGCAGTGATGGTCCCAATAAAATTCTCGAAATACCAAAAAATTCCGCAACTCTGCCTTTCCAGCACTTATCCAACTGTTCCACTCTAGATGTTCGGAATTTCGTAGGTAAGAGAGAAATTGCAGGTAGGCAGCAGGAGGATAGCTAGGCTCATGGTATAGCTACTCAAAGGAGTGATCCAAGGGAGGAGTTAGGGAAGGGTCATGCTTCACCTCAAGTTCCCAACGTAATGGTTGACCCAGAACGTGGGAGCAATGTCCAAGTGGTCGGTAAGATGTGAATCGGGACCCATTACCAACTCTGTAAATCATGGGAGATCCTTAAAGGAATCTTCCACGGAGAGTGATCATTTTGTCTTGTGTGTAGGATTAGTATTATCGAAACTAACGCTTATGTTCCGTTCTTTTTGCTATGCTCATGAGGCTAGGGGCCTAAGGGGTATCGTTTTTCTGTGGTAATGGAGGCGGAGCTTTTCCGCGGAAGATTCCTTCGTAAAGGACTAAGCATTCTACCAATGACTAACCTCTGGGACTTGTAGTACATGCGCTTTTGGTTCAGAACCAAATGTGCATTTGACTGCATGTTCGGATTACACAGTGATTTACGGGAGATTAGCCGCTTCGTGAGTGCTTCAGGTAATTCTGGTTGTCAAACAACGACCTCGCAACAACAGAAGGTCTGATTGAGATGGGCACTGACATCCACGAGCCGACGATCTACATGACTCGACATCTACAAAAGGTAGGAGGTGTGCTCCCATCTCGTTGCGCTACTTCGACACAGCCGCAAATTGTATGAGGAAACATTCCAGCGACAGCCTGGATTGATCAGGTCCCAACGGAGGGGCATTTAGTTCCAATTCTCGTTGTAACAGGTCTCTGTAGATTTGAGGGATGAGAGATGAGAAATAATTAGCAGAAATAGTTAATTATTATTAGTTGGCGAATTAGTAGAAATAATTAATTATTATTAGTTGGCGAATTTCTCGCCCAAATGAATCCGCCCATCGCACACCGGGGCAAATTTCTCGTTCGATCATCACCACGTGGCGAAGGAGCCTTGCAATCAATCACGATGAGGTAAAAAGCATGAGGAATCCTAGTAATGAAAGTGAGTCCAACAAAGAGAAACAGGTGGCACGGCAGATAAGCTTTAGGTAACTTTTAAAAATAATGAGAAGTCATGCAACGCCAGTTTCTTCACGTTGCTACCACTAATTCGCTGAAATCAATAGCAAATGAGGAATCTTGTGCTGAAAGCTTTTCATCATAGCCCAGCTATCCGATTTCAAAGAAGAGTAACACCACTGAATTTCCAACCTAATACAGTTAACAACTTTTCGCTCCGACAGAACAATATTCAAGTACTTTAGAGAACTAAAAATGCTTAAAAATAGCCCACAGTTTACCGCAATCCCAAAGCGCCGGCAACTATGGATGTGCGCTGCACACCAAAGCAATGGAAGAGTTGGATGAACACACTTCAATACGAGAACAGTGGAATCCTCTTATACGTAGAATTTCAGGCATCCAAAAGATAAAGCCAATCAAACGAGAAGACGTGTAGGCTTCCAACATCATTCTCACTAGTTCAGAGATAGTCCTATAGGAAGTGGTCGCAATAAGACCTGAGGAAAGGAGAGGAAAGACGCATAGTGGATTGGATAGAAAACCTACCAGGTGAGATCATAGGTGGCGCTTCCGAAGCAGTGGTGCATCATCTACGGCGAGATAAGACGCTGAAAAAGAGTTCTTCAATGCCAAGACTCTTGCCCGCCCACCGTTAGGGCGTGGAAAGGGTGGCAGCGGCTGCCACTCTTTCTACGCCCTAATACGACATGATATGATACAGTTATCGCTATTGTACAAACTTAATTCTGGAGTGTAATCCTCACCAAGTGGCCGTTCAACTCTCAGCGGCTCTTATCTCGACCCCTTCCGTTCATGACCTACGGGAATCTTGTCCAGCTCTGAGCCAGCGCGACTGATTCCTTTAATGAGAGCGAGCGAGGAAATGAGAAGTGGAGATTAGAGATTACCTGGATACTGTGTGTATTGGACCTCTTAGATGTGCAATCACCCTAGGGATATAGTGACGTTGGCCGTAGGTGTGATGAAGTACAGGGAAGTTAAGGATGCCAATAGCTTCAATGTTGACTGCAACAAACTGCTCAATACTGTGAGGAAGATACTAGTAGCAGCAAGACGCAGATACCGGAACGGGATAAGCGGTTGACAGAGGTGTGAATGGTTGCAGGTACTAAGCCTCTAACGTCTTCTGTCGACTGTCGGAAACATAACTTTTGAGACGCGACTAGGATTATACACTGCGTCCCATAATTATACGTCCACCTAAGAATTTCCCAAAATCTCAGAAATACAGATGTTACGAAAAAAGTCTCCTATGTGACAATGTATCGCATATAAATACGCAATTGCCTATGAACATCAATTTTCTATTTGAGATCACAGGAATTTTTCCCAATAATTTTTGTGTAAAAGGCCACTCAGCCGACGTCCCAAAATTATACGTCCACCTCACGTTTATCGATTACTTTTCACTTCTGTTCCACGAAACTTTTTCATTGTGGTAACACTTCACTTCTTAAGGGAACAGCATAATAAAGACTGCTGTTGGATTTTGAGAAAGGGAAAATGTCGCAAAAACTGTTGAACAACGGAACCGCACCAGATTTGGTCCAGATTCACGCCAAGCTTGAGAATTTTTTCAGGGGTTTCACATGATATGGAGCTTAGAAGAGCTCTAAAAGTCTCTCATTACTTTTCGATGGAAACAAAGGCCGTGTTACAGAAATAACATCCACTTTCATCCAACGGTGCTCTGTCATCGAATCTTCTTGAGAACTTTATGCCTCAACGACTTTTGTTTCATGCATGTAAAGGAATCCCAAGATCATTCTTGATCGGAAAATGTGAAAGACGTTCATTTGTGGCAAGGAATCGTGGCGAAAACTGGGCTGATTTTTGCATGAAGGTGCAGCCGAGCCGACTGAAGTAAGGTTCGCTTCTGCCCGATATGTTTTGGCATTTGTTTGTTTCTCTTCTCACGTTTACCTTTCCCTTAATGGCTTTTTTCTTAGTGGAGCACTACTAAAAGAAAGAAAATGTTGAAAAGAAAGACAGACAAACACTCATGCATAGCAAGGAGAAAGGACCCTGCTCCAGTCGGCTCGGCTGCACCTTCATGCAAAAATCAGCCCAGTTTTCGTCACGATTCCTTGCCATAAATGAACGTCTTTCACATTTTCCGATCAAGAACGATCTTGGGATTCCTTTACATGCATGAAACAAAAGTCTGTTGAGGCATAAAGTTCTCAAGAAGATTCGATGACAGAGCACCGTTGGATGAAAATGGATGTTATTTCTGTAACACGCCTTTGTTTCCATCGAAAAGTAATGAGAGACTTTTAGAGCTCTTCTAAGCTCCATATCATGTGAAACCCCTGAAAAAATTCTCAAGCTTGGCGTGAATCTGGACCAAATCTGGTGCGGTTCCGTTGTTCATCAGTTTTTGCGACATTTTCCCTTTCTCAAAATCCAACAGCAGTCTTTATTATGCTGTTCTCTTAAGAAGTGAAGTGTTACCACAATGAAAAAGTTTCGTGGAACAGAAGTGAAAAGTAATCGATAAACGTGAGGTGGACGTATAATTTTGGGACGTCGGCTGAGTGGCCTTTTACACAAAAATTATTGGGAAAAATTCCTGTGATCTCAAATAGAAAATTGATGTTCATAGGCAATTGCGTATTTATATGCGATACATTGTCACATAGGAGACTTTTTTCGAAACATCTGTATTTCTGAGATTTTGGGAAATTCTTAGGTGGACGTATAATTATGGGACGCAGTGTAGAGTTGGCCGTAGGATGTGATGAAGTACAGGGAAGTTAAGGATGCCAATAGCTTCAATGTTGACTGCAACAAACTGCTCAATACTGTGAGGAAGATACTAGTAGCAGCAAGACGCAGATACCGGAACGGGATAAGCGGTTGGCAGAGGTGTAAATTGTTGCAGGTACCAAGCCTCTAACGTCTCTGCATAAAACTTTTTGAGACGGAAACGAGCCTTACTCTGCGAGGCGGAAATGCAACCTTATTCGTAGGAGAAGTTTGGTCCAATGATCTAACAGCATCGCAGTACGCCTTTGAGATCCCAAGCCTTTTGCTCCCATAAAGAAAACAGGAGCTCAATCGTTTTACACACACCCTTGTTTCTCCGCTGTTTTCCAGTGATTTTATCGTCACCTTCAAGAAAACATATTTCAGTTCTGTTTTTTCATGGTCGACTATCGACTGTTCGTAAGCGAGGAATGATCTCTAATGCCCAAGTCATGAACACCAGAGCTGGCTAGGAGTGTACAACGAACTACAGCGGGCATCAGACTGACGCTTACCCCGAGTGAACACAGAAGCATAGATCCAAGAAAGAGTCCTGTGCCACTAGAGCAATCTCAAGAGAAGGGAGAGAATATGCAGCTTCACCCAGCAGGTGCTATCAACCGGACAACGCTTCACGAAACTCAAAAAAGACACTATAGGGAACTAATTATAGCGAACTTCCGCCTATTACTTAGTACTTTAGGCAGCGAAATTGTAAAGAAACGGAGCGTTTCTTGCTATTAGTTTCATAGCGATCATATCATTGTGGAAATGAATGCAAAGAAAAAGGTGGAATTAAGGTAAGACTTTAATATCCGCTGCAGGCGCACATCCTGCAAATCAAAAGTACAACAGGGGGACAACACCGTTAAGCACGAAAAAGCACTAAGTTTGTGTTTAAGCGAGGATAAATTTCAAAAATCGCTCAGTATGATCCAATGGTGAGAATAACAGCAGCTTGTGACCAGGGGACTCGAGCTGCTAACAGTCAACAACTGCTGCAGAATAAGCGGCTGAGTCTACTGGATGGCTGTCCACCTAGACTAGCACACACTTTGCAAGACTTTGAAAGACTCAAGAGACTGTTTAAAACTGACATTTAGAAATTGACGGGAACTTCAATGAAAGAAGAAATAGGGAAGGCTGTCAAGACTGGGCGCTATCGCAGTATACGGGGCATCCTCTAAAACGAAGCCTAGGAGCAGGCAGGAGCTCCAGAAGAATGAAAACGGTTCTTAGAGTCTCTTCTGCCCCCGCCTAAAGGCTTTGTTTTAACTAAAAAAACATGTTATATCGGTTTTCAAACGACATGACGACATGTACACGTGGCCCCGGATACTGCTATAGCGCCCAGAAATGTTTTGGGTCCAATCATGCTTCGAGTAGAAGACAAAACCAAGACCCGACGACTACTAACACTTGAACAAAGGTTGCGCCGTAAAACGGGACTTTAATCACATCATTTGAACAACTCGCCAGCTTTTTGGGCTTACCCATGTGGGCGGATAGTGTTTTAGTCACTGCAAGGCTTCCATATACGGATGCTTCTTCAGAACAAGTCTCTATGTAATTGTAGACAGGAAAAATATACAGTAAATGTCAGTTCAGCCACCCTATGACCCGCAGAAATAGAGCCTGAAAAGTGGGTGCATGAAATTCCATTCAAAGCAGCAATTGAGCCAAACAGAGTAGGGATCACTTGTATTGATATTAGCGGATCCAATGAGTAATGTGCGGGTTCTGGGCTCGATAAGGACTCAGACCAGGGTGAACCACACTCGAGAGAGAGCTGGTGGACAAAATCAGATTTGGATTGCCACATAGCACTGGGTTCAGGGCGAACGAAGGCCTGACACCATCGATCTCTGACGGTTCAGGCAAGGACTACGTTCATCCATCCGATGGTACAGAAGCCCGTTTAGGCCTGAAGTTCCTCGATGGTTGGCTTATCCTGGCACAATCTGGTCGCCAGCGGAAGCGTATTCCCGCACATTGAAGTACTTGTCGACCCACCGTTCCTCCTCCATTAGCATAAATGAGCAGCCAACTGTGAATTGGAATTCTAGAATATTTTGAGGCAAAATGAATCTTAAAATTTAACGCAATACAAAACAATAACGAGCAGGAGCTTTGCTATGCCAGGAAAACCAAATGCTTGAACGGCACCGGTACCATTTCACACGAAGTTCGAAATACCGTTAGAATCAGTGATTTTGCCCAAAGGATTTTCTTTTTCTTCTTCTTCTTTTCCTTCTTCTCGAGGAAGAAGAAAACTAATGAAAGCCTAAGCCTCAATTCGAACGCGCAATATCACATGCATCCCAGCGAGATTCGCGACGAACGAGCACTCCGTAATTGGCAAACGAGAAGAAGACAAAAATAGTCACGAGCCGTACATCAACTCTTGCTAGTGACAGAAAGCTCATCCAATTAGGGTAATTATTTATAGAACGTTCACTAGGTTATTTGAAGGAGGAGGAAATTTCATGCCATGTAGAATGTTTCCTTCTGTTTAATGAAATTATGGGATCTCACCTCATTGAGGAGAGGGGGGGGCATTCAAGTGAGTGAGCCACCTACACTTTTTGATAGTAAGCCCTAGGGAAGGGAAATGAGTCTAGAGGATGTGAGCATTTTTATTCACCCTAGCATTCTTTCCCTCTCACTGCGCTTAGACCTAGGTCATTTACCAGCAGTTTTTCGATGTCCTGTTGTAAATGTGCCTCCTAACCCTACAATGCCATGGAGTCGGCCAAATTATATCATGTGCAGGAAAAATTACCGCTAACCCCTTATTTACGCCCTTTCTTACCGACAGCTTCCGAAAAATCCGAAATAATAATTCTTAGTACCGATAAGTGATCTAGCAACTTCAATAAAGGGTTACTTGTAAATGACAGAGTAACGAGAAATAGCGATGACCTTAATATTAAAAATAAACATGGCTCATACGAAAAAGACTAGGCTTTTACACGTTTTTGATAAGAAATCTAACATCTAACATCGCAACAGGAAACAAGTAATGTAACGTTCATCAAGTACCGGCCGTCTTCTTGTCTAATGCTAGCGAACTTTTTCCCGATAATATTAAATATCCAGCTTGTAGGATAAAAATTGACAGACACCGTTGTGTACGTACTACCATATTTTTTTATTTTTTTTTATTCTGGAATAAAAAGATAGTGTATATAAATACTATTTTCCCGCATACCCGATAATGTATTTGAAGAGTTCCAAAAAATGAAAATGGAGGTAGAAATAAAGCGAAATAAGCCTCCTCCGAGTGAGCGTGAGGGAGGTATGTGTCTCGATCTCCTTAAATGTGCTAAAGAAAGAAATGTAGAAATCAGTAAATATCTAAGATCCCTATTATTTCGTCTTTCTCAGTAATTACATAAACCAATCAATGAGAGTGATCAGGACAATTCAAATGACCCCACGCAGAAAAAAAAAAAACAAATTATCAACTCTCGCCCGGAAACGACTTCTCTAGCGGACAATGCCATTGATGCCTATTTTCGAGAACGAAAGCCGATGTGGGGCATTTGAATTGAATAGAAATGTCAGATTTATGATTGAAATGTCGGCGCTGTGTTCATGTACATACGAAAATGTCCCTCATAATAGGACAATAGGGGCGAGAACATAGTGCGCTTTTCGCAAGAAATTCACAAGAGACCGGCCGAACTACTCGGCCGTGCCGACCTACAAATCTTTCCGAAAGATGAACGGGAGGCCCTGCCAAATAAATGTGCCCCGTAAGTGTGCCAGTGAAACCAATTTTCGCCCATGATTAACACGTTGACGACATCGCATGTTTTGGCATTTTGCACCTCGTGGGACAGGAGCGATTTTGCGACCGCGCCGTCCTCACCTTACTTACGCTTATTTTTTGTTAAAAATGCACAATAACTTGAATTTCATAGGACTATTTCGGCAAGGACGATCGCACAAAGGTTAAGTATATAAGTAGCAAAAGGTTTTCGTTTAGAAGAGCGCATAATAACCACGAAGAAGTAAAAAAAATCACTTTCGCTGCGAATGAAATTAAAAGCATTTATATCTAAGTACTCCCATCAAATCAAATATATTGAAACTCACAGAGTTTTGTTTCAACTAACTCTAAAATCTTTCATAAGAATATTGACGGCAGTGAAAGTATTATTAAGAAAGAATCGGAACGAAAGTTTTGTGCGTTCGGAAAATCTTTGCTTAATCAAAAGATACTTGACCACTCTAGCTGCCAAGCGGTTTATAGTCATGCTAATGTATTATCTATAGAATGAATACAAGAAACCCGAGAAGGAAGGAGCGCAAGCACGATAAAAATGAGTAGCATAGACTTGACGCGCTTGCGCGTCAGAATGTCCGATGCGGTGCGAAATTCTTGACGCGCATGCGCGTCAGCTTGTCGTCAACGTGTTAAAGAAATTTCCACGGAAATGGACGTTGTCTGAGAGAAGTGAATAGAAAATGGAAAAAAGATAATCGCATAAGGCCACGCATGAACTAATGCGAATATTTGAGGGGTGAGTCGCCAGGATATTCGTAAGTGAGGAAGCTTTGACGCTGGCCCGTCCGAAAGAACCTGGAAATCGCATGGGAAGGAGTGGCGAGTCCATTCTCAACTGCATTTAGCCGAGACTGGATGAGCCAATCCGTGCAATGTTTTCTAAGAACTTCTCCGCAAAAATGGATGGACTGAATAGGAGCGGGGGAGGGGTGGGGAGCAACGAAGGGACTAACAAGAATAAGTTTTCAGGTCGCCATTTGGAAAAAGAAATGTGCATTCCTAAGTACGCATTTGAACGCTGATCTCAAATTTGCCTTCCAAATGTTATAGACGATTTTCTGAGCGGAGCTATAAAGGCCCAAAGTGGAGCGTAAAAGGTGTAGGTTCTTGGTCATGCTTGCAGGATCGCTCCCTTTGCTGGTTTACCCCTCGACTTTTGTGCACAGTCTTTTCGTAATATGAACCGCTTTCGAAGCGCCTAATTATAGTTAGTTGTAAAATAAGTTTACGATGAAGTCTGGGTACCATATGCGCATGACTATGAACGGCTATGGCCAAATGGTGGCCAGATCTCATCGTAAACCATGTGGGTACCTGCAGACAAGTTTGGTGAAATAAGAAATAATGAGCAAAAGAACTATTCAGGAATGCTTACGGGCAAGGCAAAGAGAGCTCCCGGAAGACCCGATAGCACGATCTCCTGCTTGAGAACTCGGGCCGCTATTGCTGCACTTTTTGGATTCATAACTTTGCACAGAAAATTGTTCAGTAGATTTGGCAGGCAGGCGTTAGATCAGCGTTTCGAGGTCCATGTAGAGGTATACATCTTATCTGGAATGGCCAAGGCGAGCTAAGAGCCTTTCTTTGTAAGTCCGCTATTTCTATGTATCACTACGGTTGAAGCGGACATGTACTCCTTAAGCCGCAATGAACCTGGTCCGAAACTGCTACGCTCCTTTTGAGAAAGCTCTCCAGACGCTTCAGGGCCAGAAAAAAGAATTTTTCAGGAAGTACACGATCTCTACCCACGAGGAATATACGGTCGCCTTCTGCTCAGACCACAAAGCAGAACCAACCGACATGACCGACATGATAGTTGATGCATTGATTTGTTTTGCGAAAGGAAATCTCTCGCCGTAGTAAGCTGCCGTGCGAACTTAATAATGTGACAGCCGTGCTCGATAAATGTCCTCACATCCTGCTCTGCACGGGTTGTGCACGTGGACACGACAGTAAACAGGCTCGTGCGAAATACACCATTGAACAAAATGCCGCTTTTCTCAGGCTGACTCATCACTACAGTACGCATTCATAATTGACACCTGTTGAACGACGACGAATGAGCGGAAAAAGCTCTTCGAGCAAATATTCAGAAAATCCTCCGCGAGGAGCTGTTGAAGGGATGCCTATGGGCAAAACAGCTGATCCTCCAGAGAGTCGGCATTGACTGCGACGTGTTTTCGAAAGCGTCCCATGGCCTAAGCAGTCGCTCTTCATCTTAATTTCATACCCGTAAGAAAGGGGCACGGCATATCCTTGAAGCGAAATGTTGTGGAAACTGCGGGGTACCATTTTTGGCCACCATAAGATTATACGGACATGAGATTCGCTAGCCCATTAGAGAGCTTTTACATATATAAGCTAGACAGAGAGCAATGCTAGGATGAGTAATGCAGGTAAATCACAACTGGTTCGGTGAGTGGTCCACTGAGTAGTCTGAGAGTTTGCGGGCCGCATTTTGTGTTTATTTACCGATGAGTCAAGCGAGGTTGAGAAACCGAGGGGCAAGACAGAGACAGAGAAGTTGGAAGAGCGCTGGGAAGAAGGAGAACGAAAGAAAGGGCGAAATTCTCGTAGAAGTAATTTGGTTGGAGAAAATGGAGGCAGAGTACGATGTAGAGTAGGCAGAGAAGAGAAGGAAGCCAGAGAAGGATGAATTGCGAATTGGTGAGTAGTGAGGTTTCCGGAGTGGAAAAGATCAGAAGAACTAGAGAAAGGAAAAAAGAAAGAAGGCGCAGGACTAAAAGAGTATAGTAAAAAAGAGTATAGTTGTAGAAATGGGCATAATAGAAGGAGGTACAGGGTAAAAATAAACGAACGTAAAAGAGATCGATAAAGACAAAACAGAATAGCAGCGGCAGATGGCTAGAAAATGGAGGTGTACTTCCGGGCACAAAGGAAAAAAGAGAATCCGATTAGTTCAAATGAAAAAGAAGCATAAAACGGCACAGACAAAAGGGAGACGAAATGGATCCCTATTGTATCGAGAAAAAAAGGAAACATGAAATGAAAAAGATAAAAAAGATGAGAAGTAAAAAGACCAGAGAAAGGAAACGAACTTTTTTAGCAGATGTGTACATATCAGTGGAGGAGAAGAAGATGACTTCACAGCCCCTCTCACCTTCGCACCACACCCAAATGCAAAATACTCTCGGTCCTGTGCTACTATTTATCTCTGTTCTCTTGCGAGATCAGCCCACAGTCCTGTTTCTAACAGGTCTTGAGCCTTTCTCGAAGTGTCCATGTAAAAACGCTGAGAGCGGAACCGTATGTAGCAGGCGATTTGTAAACGAAAGAAAGAAACCCTCAGAGATCGAAGACCTTCTGCACTTTATGTTTGCATGAAATTTCCTTACCTGAAATGTTCAAACAACATCCAAGGCTCTGAAGGTTGAACAAAAGTTTGAGGCTCCCGAAAATTTATTCCAAGAAGCTTCAAAAGACTCAACCTCGAAAGCCTTCCAAAATAATTTGCAATATTTGGGTGCGTAGCACCTTCGTCAGGCTCCTGATGCCTCAGTAGTTTAAAAAAAAACTAAATTTTACTGAGCAAACGATTGGCTAACGAAGGTGCTAAGGACCAAAATATGCAAATCATTTTGGAAAGCTTTCGAGATTAAGTCTCAAGCCTTTGAAATAATTTTTGGAGCCTCAACTTTTGCTCAACATTTAGGTCCCTTTGAGGCCTTCGACACAGCATAGTACTAAAACATCCTAGGCTGAAACAATAGAGATAGTATACAAAATAAAGCTGTCAGGGAATCATCTAAGCTGAACAGCAGAAATTCCCCTTTCAAAACTGAAGTGAGAGAACGTGACAAGAACTGTGACAGTTGGTTTTTGAAGAAATCATTCCTGAGAGAGAACGGATACGATGAGGATGTGAGCGTGAAGCGTCGAGAGGAATGCTAGTGACGCTCTGTTACACAGCCAAACTGCGGCCAGACTTGGGTCGCACTCCGTTGAATGTCACCTACGGAAGGGGACTCAGACGAGACTAGGCTGAAGCTTTGGGGAGAGAGGTCCGAGCCCGTCTTCTACTGCTTTCTACTGGTTCATTCACCCCTGACAAGCTTTCTTTTCAAAAAAAAATCAATTAGTAAGGATGTATTTTCAAGTTTTCATACAGCAGTAATCTTACTCGATCAGATTAAAAACTGTACAAGTTATTAGAAAGTCTGCTTTCAAAAAATTAAGGCGCCTTAATTCAGCAAATGGTTTAACTGGTAAGCACCGGAGTTCAACAAAAAAATCAACATGGGGAAAATTGAGCAATAAAGATAAGATCGCTCACAACTATTCCAATAGTATCGGCAGCGTAAAGTGCGACCATCCCACATAATAGGAAAAACATAATTGCGAAGAGGCATTATTCATGCGCAGGACGTCAGAGCCTCATAAAGAGGACGTTAATTCCGTAGAGTAGGGAGTATGCCAGGATATATGAGACGGGGAAGACGACTGAGCGCAAGTCAAGAACGATTTTGAGAAGGGGGAGGGTCGGATCCAGGATCTCCAGATTCGCAGGAAAAAAAGCTGAAGTACCCGACGATCCATCTGCACCATTAATCGTCCTGATGATGCGAGAAATCCTCGTGGTGCAGAATGAGGCAGCGCCTCCAATCCTCCTTTCTGATGAAACCCAGAATAGCCAACTGGGCTCTCCTCTCCTCGCTTTAGAGACCAGGGTGACTCATTGCATTTGGGTGGAGCTCCTATGAAGGAGTCTGACTGTGAGGCCGACTGCTGTCTTAATGTTCGTTCAACGTCTCGAAGCTAGTGGATGACCAATTTTCTCCACCCGCAATGCACATGCGCATGACGTCCCCGTTCCAAAGATCTTCGATTCTTTATCAAATGCGGCAGCAACCAAGATCTTTGGTCGCTGCCGGCGTTCGGAACCCATGACTCCAATACCGAAACATCAGCCGGCCTCATCTCCACAGCGCGTTGCATGACATTCATTCTATCCCATC
>MU895900.1:0-10885 GCA_036418205.1 Ostertagia ostertagi
AAAACACCGATTTTCACACGATTGGCCCCCGTAAGCTATGTCGCTTTCAAATGTCAGCGGTTCTGAATGGGAGTGGAATGCGTGGCGCTTCCCAGAAGAGATTTTACCAATGCCGAATGCTTCATTCATTAAGGCAATTGGACCGATGGAACTACATGTCATATTGTTCGGATCGCATTAGCAACAATAAGGCCTTACTGTTAGACCAGGAAATTTTGTCGCGCTCATCACAAGCGCGTTAAAGATTATCTAAAGATTTGACTATTTCACTCAGCGGCGTTTATTCACGTCATTCATGCTTTTTCATTCATCCTAGAACTCGGTTAGAGGGGACCCTCCCCAGATGCGCGCCGTCGCGTCGCGTTTTGAAGAACTGTTGGTGTCAACCGTTGACAGCCGTGTTTCAGTCATTTCCCTTACATGTTCATTTGACTGTCGATCACCTGTGGAGCTTTAAAAGCTTCAGAAAAACCTAGTTCCACTGTCTTTTCACTAAATGAAGACTGGGAGGGAGAATCAGATTTGGAAATGCTGGACGTTTTAATCAACAATATTTTATTGAACAAATTAAATAATAAAAAATGGTATAGATTTGGTTCATTTTCGTAATTAACTATGGAATGAGATCTGATCCTCCATCATTTTAACAATTCTTCGACTTCATCTACTCAGAAGGTTTCTCCTCGGCCCCTTTATCATGACCAGCACCCGTACGAGTCCGACTCGCGCGGCAACATTGGTTTCTTGTCAACCATTCAGGAAGGTTAATCAGAAATGCTGGCAATACCTGAAATTACTTGCAAATAGGTACCTTTTGTGTATTTTCAGATCAATAATTATTGCTGCTCACAATTAGACCGTGTATTATCCCGAACGCTACGACCAGTGTGATAGAAGTTGTGAAGACCGCTGACGAGTAAGTCTGAAATAGGCCAGAAACTTTCAGCCGTCTCAGTTTAGTCTATCCAATTGTGCCATCATGCAATCTAAAGTCAGAGAGAGTGCACATTGCGCCTTCGGTTTTAGGGTTGAGGAGCAAGAACATTCACCGCTGCTAAGTTAGTTGGGGGGGGGGGGGGTGGTGAACGATAGCCGCCGCGGCGTGCGCACATTCCAGCTTTTCACACATGTCAGGTGCCTTGGTTCGCCTCCTCTCCCAACTGGCTACACTCTTCTGTCTCAAAGATTCCCCTTTTCCCACAATAGGCAGTCACCGCGCGCACGGCACCCTTTCCCAACTAACCACAACTTAGCTGTTCAACGATCTCTCGATTCTGAAAGACCGGCACTTCCATCATTTCACTTTCATTAGGGATGTTTTCAACTAGGGAATGCACTTTGCCAAAACTATTCCACGATTAGGTGGAGTCGGAGATGGAACACTCATACTCAAGTCTAAAGGCGGGGGGCCCCACTTAGGAAACAAGGCCGATGCGCATTATCGCCATTCTCAATTGAAGAGCGCCCCCCCCCCCAGCGCGTAGCAGGGCCATTCATCGCGCCGCTAGCGCCGTGATTGCGCCCACCGGTTCTGGCCGTCTAACATCTGCACCGTCTTGGTACGAATGTGTCTAGCGCTTGAATGGTAGTCCACCGCATGAGGTTTCATCGAATTACGAAAATCAAAACGTGAGCAGAAGGAGCCTTATTTTGTCGGGCTCTGGAGCGCTTCTCATGGATTTTTCTTCATCCCTTCAGTCATCCGCTCTGCCTTTGAAAGCCGTGACGACACTTGCAACTCACGTGGGACATCTGTACGGCGCGATACCCTTGCGTGTATAGTTGACCTTACCCTCAACGGCCTAGGACATTTCTAGTGATCAATTCAGGCTACTGATTTTCACGCGACCCGTTAAAAAAGTAAAGAAGTAGTGCTACCGGCTCCACAACAAAGAAATCCTAGCGGTTTGCGTCTCTTTCTTCGCCGCCGATGGCCTCTCGGCAGGACACCCCGAAAATTCTGTGACTTTAATGCCACGAAACTCACCCGCACAAATGTCAGCGGAAAGACGCAACAGACGGTCGATAGGCCGGCTTGAAGCATCGGCCATCCAACTATTTGTATGGTATGCTCGAGACGTTTTCGTGGACTGCCATTCGGACTTCGACAATCTTTCCGTTCTCAAACTGACTTCTAGTGTCAACCTGAATTGAACTGAAAGTATGGTGCTGGAAGCAAGCGATTTCAACAAGTGCACAGCACCGACCCGCCCCTTTGGTATAATCCGCCCTTTCCCTAGATCAGCAAGTGACATCTTTTTTAAGATCACCTCCACTAATCGAGACTGTACTGAAAATGATACGCTACATGCCAACATGTTAGTCCACGCTCATTCCAATTGTCATCAGAAGGCATGCCATCACTATCGGATCGAGATCGAACGAAAACTGCGACATGAGGCCGATAACACCTTGAACAACGATTGCCCTTACAAGGTTAAAAATTCAAAAACTAGTGTTGAGAATGTGGATTCGGATGCCCGAAAAGTTCCACCTGATGATCCTGATCACTTATGCTTAGCTATTCTCCCCTCGAATGCACCGGATCAAAAAAGAAAGATAAGAACCTGTGCTGATAGAAGCAATCGATACGCTGGCGGTCGCAACACTACATGGATTCGGCATAAAAATAGCGCATACGATTGTCATCGAGAGCAAAGTGATTAGAGCTGTCTGAAAGAACTTTGTAGTAGCTGCTCTTATAGATGTCCGGCATTCGTGAAAACCAATCGTGCGGTTGCGGGGCGGTTGGATTTTCGAGAAGTACTTTCGTGTTAAACCATCGGTTGCGATCCAACTAAAAGTGCGCTCGTGTTTAACAAGCGTGCGTTTTAAGCAACAACCAGATAACTTCGTGCTGAAGGCGATAAAAAGTGAATGCCGAGTTCTTCGAAATAGCAAAGGAACCGCCTGACTCTCACTAAGGACATTACGCTTCCTCTTCGAGATGGGGAAAGGTCATGTCTGGACGAGTTTTCTGAACATGTTTGCTCCGTGGTTCCACTAACCTCGCGCATTTGAATTAGCCGCTTCATCATAATCCACGCTGCGTGCGCGGGGCAGGCGCGAGGGATCCCGTCCTTTTGCTCACATCTGCTCCGATTTCCTCACTTATTGTAAGCCTCCAGACGCCTTAGCGTGCAGTTCAAAAGTCGCACAACGGCAGCATTCCGTAGTTTACGGGTGAAACTCCAGTTCGGGGGGGCCACTCCATTTTTTCTCCAATACTCAAGATAAGGATTAGAGGGCTCACGACACGTAATCGACTCATTTAAAGTAGACTTCTGATAAATATTGGTGTAATGGGTGAAACCCTGAAACGTTTTCACATTTCCGCCTGCCATGACCCAAGGGAACGGTCCTGGACCAGGAGAAAGGACACCTCCGCAAAGGGCTAAGGGTGCAGGAGCTCCAGGGTGGATCACCTGTGCAGAAAAGTGGATGGGATGTGGGCAGGTAGTGTGGAATGTAGGACATCCACCGGTCCTTATCAAAAGTACGCTCGAAATGAGTCGTTCACTTATTATCTTATCCGTAGTGTTCGATAGCCCAAAGAACTGCTCTCTAGTACTACGGATAAGATAGCAATGGAGTGGCCCCCCCCCGAACTGGAGTTTCACCATTTATATAAGGAGCTCCATAATAATTCTCCGTAGCCACAGAGTGTTCCATGGCCATCTGGTTGTGCTTTTAATCGCTCTGAATCTTACCCTGATTGTATCTGTTCGAAACTCACACATTGATCGACAAACATCGCTCCGGATCGTAACGTCACATTCAATCGTATACTGTAAAAACAATTTTTAATCGTTATAATTTCAACAGATGAAACTGGACGGAAGGGGAATTGGGTTGAGTTGGCCAGCATGATGTGAGCTAATACTTGGTGCAATATTATGTTTGCTGTAAGCGCTCCCGTACCGTATTCCATGTGAAGAGACCAAAGGCAATTTTGTAACGATCCAACCTTTGAATGGAGGTAGCGATGGGACGGTCTGCGGCTTTAGTACGACCGCAGCGCTGGCTGTGCATCTAGGGCATATTTACCTGTAGGGTAGAGCGTCTACCGCTGCACTGACACTGGGCATAAAGCAGATATCTGCTCTTATTAAGAATTGACTGCCCTATTCGCTAGTATAACGCAGTCCCAGGTATTACCACCTCAGACGACTGAGATATCCATGTCTTCTTGAGGAATATCTCGAAGAGTACGTACTCTCCACACCCTTGCTTCCCCGCGAGTCAGCGTCCATCCTCAATTGTACTACCGCTGGGCCGTATTTTTTGTAATTAGGAGGTATTACATCCTAAAAACCATCGTGTGAGAACATGATTGGGAACGAAAGCAGAAAGCAGCCCCCATTTGGCGCCACGCTTAACAAGCTGGCGGATTCACCACGTGCCCCACCCACTACCACAGACTCCCGCCCCAGAATCGATGCTATCTCGCATAGTTGCTACTGGAGAGACGGGCTTTATTTTCGTCTTTTTTCTACGGTTTATTCATGCACATCTTCATTGTCGTTTGCAACCGCAACCGATTCGGTCACGGACTATGCCTTTAGATTCAACACCTGGTGCTATAGCGCACTTATGGAAGCATGCGCAATCCCAAACCACTCTAGAAGTTGCACTCGGAAAAGAGGTCACTTTTATTAGCTTTAGGGAAGCGGAGAGCACATTGGGAAACTCACTTGTCAATAATATTTCGCCATTTAGTCAACAGCGATATCCGAATATCCCAATCAGTAACTTTTGAGTAGACGACGTAGAATTGAAATGAGTGAACCAACAAATTTCCTCTCAAGTTATAAATCTTTTCAACAAAAAAGGAAAACAAAAACTTTTTCAAAAGAACGTCTATCTGGAAGATACATAAAAGTTATAAAAGAACATGTCTGGAAAACAGACAATGTTGATTCAACTCAATCAACAGTCGCAAATAAACTGAATCACATCAATGGCGCGCGTCTGAATCAATCAATCGATATTGCTTATTAGTGTGCCATTCACCGACCACGCCCACTCGCGTACGCGCGCACACCTTTTGCGCAGGACCGAGTGGGTTTGGAACAGATCGTGATTTTTTCGCCGATTATTGATGCAAACGCATAAGCTATTGGGAACCGTTCGGCTTCAATGGCGTTTTATACACTTCAAATTTTATTCTCTTCTATGAAAAGCTCGCACAAGGATCACCAAAGTGCTACTTACGACGAGTTCGTCCACTTCACAGCCATGTTATAGTGATAACGACTAGTATTAAGGAATTTGGGCAGCTGCCAAGGATCAAATTCGACCTAAATTTCGTTAGAGATCAAATTGCTATGTCAAATACCCTCCCTTTCAAAAAGCGAGAAAGCGTCGGGTGCAGACCATGCACCACAAGTGACGGCGACCTTCCCGAAATGTTAATGTTTTCTGCCAATGAAATATTAGCCTGTTGCAGTTGTATTCTATCGATTGTCACTAATTACAACTATCATTTACCAGAAATCAGCTATCACTATGAACAACTTCTAACCAGATTTACTTGGAGGCCGTCGTCAGTTGTGGTGTTTGGTCTGCACCCGACACTTTCTCGCTTTTTGAAGTGGAAGGTAAGTTCACCTCGTCGTTCACGCGTGCGGCTGCGTAGCGGTTGTGCGTTGATCTATAGAAGTCAAGTGGCTTGGTAGTGAAAAATTCTCGTGAGCACTGAGTAAAGGAGAATTCAACGATTAGGGCAGAGATCGAAAAAGGGAAAATGTAATAAAAAGGCAGGTGGGCCCTAAGGGTGGGAGACGATGCGGATTTCGCAGCAAAAGTATTCCCCTGGCGATCTAGCAGGGTCGTATCGGCGACACTGGTAATGCTACACCAGCACCTCGCTTCCGAATCTAAGCCGCGGATACTAGCCGTTACAGAACACAGAGTGAACCATCATATTCAGTCGCACGGAATGTTGCCATCAGCGCTCAAAAAACGATTCCCTATTCCGCGTAGAGTTTTAGCCGTTTTCTTACTTCCATCACCCCGCATCCACTGTCTACCTCTACCCTGTGATTTCTCATGCGAGCTCGCTTTGTAAGAAACTCCGGCCCCAAATTTAACTTGAAGTTCTGTAATTTTTTATGCCTACTCTAACTAAGCAGCAGCATTCGGCCCAACCCAACTCTGTGGTCAATTTTTGTATACGCCATGCATGCGTCTACATCTAAATCAGGCGCGTTCGAAGAGGAATCAATCTGATAAGTCTCTCATGTTAAGTACTTACATCATAGTATAAACCTTTTATTATTCTTATGATTAGTAGCATACATTCTACGAGCCACACATAATGAAGAAATCGGTCCTAAAATGACCAGGCAATAATGGCAAAAGCTATGAAGAGGATGCTTATCGATTGGTGGAAAGGTTTCAGACCTCGACAATTGGGAACAGATTCCAGCTCTTTTAACATATCCCAAAACTGACTCGTCATATTGATATTGGTCATGTCGAATTCGGTGTTGACGTAGAATTTCGGGGTAAAATGGTCATTCCAGACTGAAATACATTGTTGCGGGCATTAGTGCCTACATTTCAATACATGTATGCGCGGTTGCGGCGCGGCATGTCAGATCGGCGGCGTCACTTTGCCACGTGTTCGCACATGCCGTGCCGCGACCGCACGCATCACCTTACGATTTTTCGGTCCAATCAGTGATCTTTTTGTAATGTGTTATACTATTACATTGTTTTTCAGAAAAAAATGCATGCAGAAAAAAGTTACCATAGTTCTCTAGCAGCGAGTACGACCTATGAAGTGGCGAGTCTAGCGGTAGAATCTTTCGTGCATCCAGTCGACTTTTCATAGTGATCACACCGGTTATTGCAAAATACCAATAGACAAACAACGCTGTGAAAATCAACATGGCCGCTATTTTATTGCTCACAATACTGCAGTGTATTCGTACGAATGGTTTCTAGGACACTGTTCAGCTGAAATATGATTTTTTTCATCAATTTTCTGTTGGACATTCAGCTTGAAGGAGGAATTCACGATAAGAACGAAGGTCAAAGAAGGGGAAAATTGCATAGTTGGGAGACAGGCGGACCTCCTGAGGGTGCTGACCGACGCGCAATTGGCAGCGAAATTGACCTCGGCGATCTAGCATGGCTCACTCTTGGCGCGGTTGGCGGGGTACGCCCACCGACTATCTAATCACTCGCCGCAGGTCTATACGTGGCGAGTGATTAGATAGCAGAGAGAGCGTAGTGTTGAAGAGGGCACAGCGATGAAAGTCCAGTAGTGACTTGCGTAATGTGATTGAGGTCCCTTCAAACATAACACGCTCAGGAAGTATCTTCGTATCGCCCACACAGCTCGCCCATTTTAGAAGAGTATAAACCGAGAAGAGCCGTCAATACCTCCGCGCACGCGCTACCATGTGGAGCCTTGGCTAATGTAAGTGGTCACCTCACATTTTGGAATTCGCCGTCCACTCAGTCATATGGAACCTAAGATGAAGTCATATGGTCATATGGGGGGGGGGGGAGGTGCGGAACTGACTGCAAAAGGAAAAAGCAAAAAGAACCGCCGACGAAGCTCTTAACGACTCTCTCCACTAACCACTTCTCTCCCAGCTTTTGGTGAGGAAAGGCGTATGACTTCAAAGCATCAACCTCCGAAGGTCGTCCAACAAGATCATACAAAACAGCTAATGACGGCCAATGTGAGCTAATGGACGAGATTCCTCACTTACACCCCATAAAACGAACGTGTATTACCAGGTGGCGGCAATTTATATGCACGAGGGTCAGTGGAGCCACGGAGCAAGCATGCTCAGATAACACGTCCGGGCACCGCCCCTCGCTCAAATCAGTGAGGAGGAGAAGGAGTCCCTGTTTGATGGGCTTCGATCGGCGGCCTAGTTTGTTCTTTTTTTCCATATTGGATCGGCATCGCAATTCACTATTCGACCGCTAAGTTACGCCATTTGATATGGGGTGCTGTTTAGTAATTGTCTTGATAGCAGGCCAAGCCAGAACATTCCCAGTATATGAAGGTTAAGGGAGAGTCATTAAAATTGAAATGGAAAAAGTCGCCCACTTCATAGTTGGTCCCTCACCAACGATGCATTTGTCATCAAAATGATGAAACATAGCCTGTCACCTTTTTCCTCCAGCCACTGTCATCGTTATTTTTTATGGAATAAGGTTTCTCATATGCTGCTGCAATTGCGAGAACTGGACCAAATAAGATTAGTTGAAAGACAACACGTTCAAGCCATGTTGGAGAGAGCTAGTCCCAGGCAGAATAGACGGATCTCTGGAAAAGTATTATTTGAGAAAGAGTGAGCAGCCATTTCCCACGATGGTTGAAGCGGTCTGACGCGTGCGGTCGCACTGCGGCCCAAGGTCAGGTTCGGGCATCATGCTGCTTACAGATGCTCAAATGTTTCGTCTGATCAGACTAATCAAAGATCAAGGATCCTGATACAGTTAGTCTTTGCAATTACGGTACGGTCTGGCGATTAATCTCAGGGGTGAGTATCCACGACCAGTAGTATTCTTACGCAACGTGGAAAATCGGTTGCAACAAATGCGTCACAGTCAGTGCCAGAGCTTTTGCGAAGCCTCCGAAAGGCAGAACGTGATCAGGGAGTGGGGGGAATCTCGTTGTCGCCGGTAGTGGCTCACGCCCGCACATACTTGCGAACAAGAAATAGCTCGCCGTTCATAGAAGAGTGAATCACGAGCTTGACGGGGTCTGCAGTTCCAAAGCTGTCATAAGAGAGTCCATCGCGTGGACTAGAACCCGCTCGTGTTTGAGGTATGGTTAGTAACGCCTCTCAATCTCTTTCCACCAATGACGTTCAACGACGCCAACAAACCGCCACCAGCCACCTTGATCGCTGCCTTTGAAGCAACAGTCCCAGCAGGGTGGGCGTGGTCGGAAACGACTCAAATCCCCTCGGCAGATTCCGACCACGCCCACTTCAGCTCCCTCCCTAGCGGCTTTCCAAGGTGAGTTTTTGTTCAGTCACACTTCCTACGTTCTTGACTAGGGGCTGAACAGCTCCGAAGTGGGAATCGGCCGAGGGGATTGCAGCCGTTTCCGACCACGCCCACCCTGCTGGGACTGTTGCTTTAAACGCCAAGGACTCCAGCTCCACAAAATCCATGACATGATACGAGAAATCCTGCATGCCGTTGAATGCTTTCTACGGATTCCTAGTCAACTGCCTCGTCATGCCTTTTACTTCTGAGCTAAGTTTGTCGGGCTTGACTTCTGAACAGACCTGGCGTTGGTGTGAGAGCACCGATTCCGAATGAAAGCACATTTTGTTACGGAAGTGATGCTGATACTTGGCCCACATTCCTCATAAACTACACCTGAACATGGAATCAATAGAAACTCAGAAGTACCCTGTAGTACAGGAATTCTACGCGGCAAGGCAGCAGAGTTAGCGGATGAGTCGCAGCGCGTACTGTAGTGATTTTGCGTCAAGTTGAATAGAATATGCCAATGTACGTTCTACATGCCATCACGCGCTGCAACTCGTCCGCCAACGTACGCAAAGTATGTCCCGCGACGGGACCTTCCTGTCAGGGGTACCGAAACTAGTCGGTAAATCGACAATAGGAATCAACTCAAACTTAACGACGCGTCGCAGCATAGCATGGGGTAAGGAAATTCTTTTAAAGTAAGAGGCAGCAGACCTAAAACAGACGTGGTGGACACATGGTCGCGACTAGTTTATAAAGCGGGTCCGCTGAGCAGAGTGATTAGCAAGGAACGGAAAAAAAATGCGGAACCCAGTATCGATTTTCGTTTTGACTGATGTTAGGACATCGGCTCCCAAGACATTGCTTATACTCCTTCCATATCACAGGCAGGAAGGCCATTTGCATTATAGCACAAGGAAAAGCAAAAACCAAAGCCATTGATTCTTACTCATTCTCTGCGGACTGCTGTAATTATGCCTTATTTGTCTCTGCCATGAGTTGAACCATGAGAAACGCCGCGTCGACTCCTGAAACAAAACTTCTATGAAAAGGTTCCGCAAAATGTGCAAATTACGCGCATGCGCGTTGCGGCTGTGTGACGTCATTCACGACGCCCGTGGTGTTGGAGACCCTCAGTGGCATCATTCAGAGGGACTTTCTAGCGAAATTAGTCAATTATTGATCTTGAGAGGAGTGGTCTGACCCACAGATCCTCACCATAAATGAGTTGCTGATTCGATTTGGTGTGATTGCTGGAAGAATGATTCCGGGAGCCAATGAGTGCCATGCGTGCTCGGCCGTGACGCACACGCGCGCGGCTTTATGCCCCTCCCACTCGAACAGATAAATAAACACAACTCTGTCAGTGCAAAGAAAAAACTCACCAACACCCATGATAAGAAATGGCATCACAAAAAGCAGTGAATTCACTCGTGATCCTGTCATCGACACTATGCCATAGGTGCAAGTGATGGCCAGCAGGGGACAAAGCGTCGCTCCAATGCCCACCAATCTGAATGAGGATTTGATTGAGTTCCAATCAAAAAAGCTCCACTAAAGTTTGCTTCTGTTCAATTAAATTTGAAGAATCGACTAACATCTTCCCTATGTCCAAAGCGTGGAAATAAAATGCGCTCGAAAACACACAAAACGCCACGAAACCTATCATGAAGGCGAATCCTGTAAAGAAAATTAAATCAGTTATGAGCAACTTTTAGTTAACGTTACTCTACGATCTGCACAACAGCATTTCTCGGACGACAAGACGGCGCAATGTGCACCCCGGGAGGGGGGGAGGTCGGGTCATTTTGTAGGAAGGCCACCAGGACTATATCTAACGCAGGCGAATTCCGGAGAGAATGGGAATTGCTTATGCACCTCGGATTCACTCCTTCTTCTGAGGGAGGCCTTG
>MU895902.1:0-13261 GCA_036418205.1 Ostertagia ostertagi
AGAAGGAGAGAGCTTGGAAACGAGTTTCTGGTAGGCACTCCAACATGAAGCGTAATTGGAACTCCAACGTTTAGCATTGTGTCCCTTCTTCCTCATATGGACCATCTTCCTCTAAAAATTTACCAGTCAATTCACTTGGCCTCAATCAAACAGGGCTCTAGGGCCAACTCAGAGAAATATTCATCATGAACTAACAACCTATAGTTCAGTCTCTAGAATCCTACTATCGCACCAGAGAGGCTCTCAAAAGCCGAGTCCTTTGAGGACTTCGCTGAATCGATGAAGGCCTTCCTGGAAAACCACGACTAAATTGTGCCCTAGTGACTAGCGCTCTTTGCATAAGGAGATGCAACCCACACGCACACACGATTACATTCCTAATCACATCACCGTCGTCGTCGCAGCCCAATCACAACCCGTCTACTCCTCCCCTTCACTCAATTTCCCTACAGCCACTCATCACAACTCAAACACCTGCTTCTGCGAGTCACTCGTTCGCTGCATTACCGCACTGCCGGAAAGGGCGTTCCTGATTCAAATGATTCACAACTGGGAAAGTCAATTCAAAAAATCAATCGCTAAATCGAGCCACACATAATCGAACCTTTTGTTTCACCACTGCTCTTCCTATGGAATCGAATAGTACATAGGATTCGGCAGCGGTAATTTGAGCAGGAACCAGGGATCCAAGGTCAATGGAGTTACCTCCACAGAGCTCTCCGAATGATTTCTCGGCTGCTCATCATATGCGTTTCTGACCATTAAATTCATTTGGGAATCGAAAAGTGATTTGGAAAGCTCTATTGGGGGTGTCCTCAGTGATCTATTCGATAGTTAGACATCTGGCTGGATAGCTAGCCAATGAAATGTCAAAGCAGATTGCCAGGGTTACTCGCAGTTCAGTTAACCATTTTCTGTGGCTGTAGCTAGCGCTGAAAGCCACCATGTCCTATTGTTGATCAACTTCTACATGGGCTTCAAAAAGTACTTGCCCAAGGACCTTAGAGGCATAATAACTAAACCCGACAGCAGACAGTAAAAATACCGCAACGATTTCGTCATAAATATGTAAAACACTCCTTCCCCTTAGGGTAAATGGGAGACAAAGCCTCGAGACTGGTTTTCAAAAAAAGACCTTCTTCAGGATGCGCCATGCACTCGATAAGGTTTCGGCCAAAAGGCTGCATTCGCGTGATAAATGCCTCGCAGGTATTTATTGAATGAAACGCAGTAGTAGTAATAAGTAAAGAATGTCCAGCTCTTCTCTGCACGTTGAAACGAATTCAAAACTTTATAAAGCATTTACGATTTCAGCTGACGAGGTTGAAAAGCTCATTAGCTGGCTATATGTAGCCCGAGAGTCGCCTTGCTCTTGTCAATTCACTGCCAAAAAAATACACAGGTGATAAGCTTTACAAGATTGTGAAAAAGGGAATCGTAACGCCTAATTAAAATATATTAAGCTCAAAATCCCTTCCTGCTGCCACCCCCCCCCCCACCTTTCGCCCTCCCGCAATCGGAAATACGAAGAAACCTGAATACTTTGCACAAGATTCTCGTGAATTCCTGGACTCAACATCATGCTAATAAGAGCGGCTGTGACTGAAAAAAAGCGCTGACTTAGCAAGAGCTCGCCCGTATCACCCTCTCGTCGCGATTAAGTTATGGAGAATTTTTCAAGGAAAATAGTACGGAATCATTGATCCTTCACTATTGCAGAAGCCAAATTACCTTCAGCGCTTTAAAGCAACCCATTCGAGACACGCCCAGAAACTCTTCAAACAATCGAGCTGTCCCTCTTCTAAATCTGGAAACTCGAATTCCGCTCACATGGGAAGATCTTTGATGAGCATCCCTCTACTGACGAGAAATTGGCAATTTTCTCGAGTTACAAAGAAATCCTTGCAAATGAAAACCCGAGCCCAGGGCGAAGCCGCCTACACAATCGGATCGCTCTCATAACTAGAGATTCTGGAAAATAGTGTCCGTAGAATGTGATGTTCGACCGATCCAGCGCAACTGCGTGAAAGCCCCTCTACATTTGCATGTTTGACTGACTATGTTGTGTGTATGTCCAAGCCAACCTGGCCCATATCCCATTAGCGTGCCAGCCGTCCGGAATGACACCGCGCTAACGTACCAACAAATCGTTGCCGAGCTGCGCACCCACATAGATGATAGCCAATTATGGTCAGGTTTTACCTATGGAGACTCGAGCACATTGCATAAAATGCCTTGAAATCTACCGCGAATCAGGAACAGAACTATCAGAAGGGTAGAAAAATTCTTAGTTTTTGTCCGTGTAAAGTGTTCCTCGATGTATGGAAATGCTGATCTATGCTTTACGAATGCGCCATTCATCAGACATTTCGTTAAAATCTCTGAAGTTTTACTCAGTTACTTGCTTATAAGGTACGGTACTGACAACACGCCCTGGTTGGTTGATTTCCAAATCTTCTACTTTCCAACACAAGTAACAAAATAACGAGACCAAAACGTTTTGGAGTCATGAAGAGGCTTTATTCGGGTGAGCAGTTAACCTTTGATACAACCCTGGCTCGAGCGTTTTGAGCACCAGCTTGGCCTTGGTCCAACAGGTGGTTATGATCAGTTTTCATTAGATTACATTTCATTAGCGCATGACCCCTCTTCAAGTAATGTGTTGAATAAATTGGCCGCAATATCCACAGGAACGCAACCCAAGACCTTAAAGGCAAGGTCCGGGCTCAGCTTACTGAAGTAGTCACTCCCGTGGATAGAGGTGTGTGATCGCACTGCAGAGGTCGCGCCACCTTCGCACATCGAAACGCGTCACTAAGACCTAGGCGCTAAGGACTTTGATCAAATCCCACCAAAACTATCAGGGTCCGCCCACCGTTCGATATCTTGTCTGCGTCGCAATTTGATCTGCTATGCTCTCTCTACTCGGACTTCTCTACCCTCTCCGCGCTCACATTATCTCTCATCTCTCCTGCTTCTTTGCGCTATCTCAACTTGCGGCAGTCAAAAGGAAAAAAAAGGTGGCTTTTATAAAAATGGTCCACGATATTCACTACCAAAAACAAAAGAATAATAGTGAAAAGGAGGATGAGCTCGGCGTGGCTAGCAACTGTTCAAACCGATAGTCCACGATTCCACTAAAAATTCACGGAAAAATTGAGCAAACAAATCAGAAAGAGGCTGCTATGTTGGGTATAAACAATACAATGTCCTCAAAGCAGCAGTACCACCTATCACATTGGAAGCACCAAGAACAGCTCAGGTTCATGAAAAGTCAACCTGTCGGTCAATTCGCTCGAATTTATCCCTAACAATTAAACTAGAAAATAAGTCCAACATTTTTTCGGAACCAACAAGAAAAGTTTGCCAACTCTTGACTCCCTAAATGTTGACATTTGACGCGCCCAAGCCTTGCGCCAGCTGTCTCGGTCTAACAAGAGCAGTTCTTGGCCGACAGACGGATAACCATCTATGTAAACAACAACAAGAAAACGGACCTCAGTATAAGTATCCAGTCGGTGTCGGACTTCTTTGACACTTGAAATCGTGGATCAGAGGTGAACGAGTGGTGACCGGCAGTGAGAAGAAAAAAAATCTGCATTGATCGGAGAGGCTCGGTCAAGCCACCTTTGACACTAAAATTGAGCTTTTCGAATTTCAAAAAACTAATTGAGAGTTGATTATCGAAGGAAACTAGGCTGTTGAGCCGTCCCTACCCAAGTTTCTTGAAAGATATTACTTTATCAAAGTAAAACACCTGTACTTAAGGGAATAACCAGGAACAGATGACTCGGGACCCATGTAGCCCCATCCATCGTTGAAAAATGCGCGTCAAACATACCTTTCTCTGGATTACCATAAGGTGGTGACTTATTATCAGGTAACAGGCTGGACCAGCGTTTAAGCATAGTCAGACCGTTAGGGCCTAAATCTGTCTACCAGCGAAGCCCATCGCTCTCAATCGGCTCCTCATAGGCGTTCCACTATCTCCAGAAAATGTCATCATTAATCACAATTGTCCACTTGAGCAAAGCTGCGGAATGTTTGACGTACGTCAATGAGCTCAAAGATTATTGATCGAATTGCAGTCGATAATCTGTTTGAATCTATATGAAGGTTGAATCAACATTACTCTTGCTTCCAAAAACCTAATACAAACAAGCTACGGCTGTACTCAATTCACATTGGTTTACCGTTTCCTAATGAGAAGAACTTTCAGTTCATTAAAAATAAAGGGAATAGAGATGAAATATTCTGCAGAAGTGAGTTTTTCTGGGATGCGCCGCGCATTTTCTTTTCATTCAGAACGATGCGGACACATGAATACGATTCACTACTAAAATAACTCTGGGAGGGGATAGAGGGGCGCAGAGAGTGGAGCGGTGAGGGAGGGATGGTAAGCTGTGGCAACAGAGAGTACTACAAGTGACCAAAAAATGAAAGGCTTGTTCAACCTAAGCAATATTCGATCGTGAGTGTACGATTTGCAAGCGGCGTCCTTAGCCGCTACGACACCGCGGCAACATTGCATGTGAATGGCAAGCACGGGGGCCCTCCCGAGCGCTTACATTGAGACGGGATCCGATCCTACTTAAGAGTAGCTCTCGTATGCGCTTCACCACGCATTTTCTTTAGCCTGATATAACCTGATTACCATTAGTTACCCAGGGCGCAATGCGTATACCATCATTTTTTTCACACTGTGAAACTTCGCAACCCCCTCCAGAAGGAATGCGTCAAATTTACCATGTGATTCGTCCGTTGTGGTATTCGGCAGTGTAGATAAGCAGGCTCCTGTGCTGTTACCGTGACCTACATTCTGTACAGGATTCTCCAATTTGGCTCGTTCTTGTCGAAGACAAGACAGCACTTCTTCCGACACGGCATGGCCTGAAAACAAATAGGTTGTTTGTCAAAGGATAAAATGCATTGTCTCAAAATGGTAGCCGAGTGAGAACTGCCTGAAGGAACGTTCACAAGACCACTTTTAACACGGAAAGCTGAGCTAGATGCTGCCAGGTCGAGCCTTCCAAATGGACCAAGAGCAATCAAAAATAAGTATACGGCTGCACCTCTACAGTAATTAACTCTAGTGTGTTTGCGAACGTAATGATGAAGTGTGAGCTCGGTCAAAACAGTACATCTCATATAGCCACGACGACACTGAACGCACAGCCCAAATTACAATGCAGAAAAATCGCCGGATGCAAGCATCGACTTATTAATATATTAAGGATAAAGGATAAAGCATTTGCCGTTGATCAATCCCTTTTGGGATGCGGCACGCATTCTACTTCCATTTGTACATTCGCAGTGGCGTTTGAATGCGATGTGGCCTATACAATGACTTGCGGGGGCCAGCCGATGTTCAAGTCAGTGTTTTTATCCTCCCAGACAAGTCTGGTACCAATTAACCGACCCCGGAGGGATGGAAGGCTTGGTTGGCCCGGGCGACTCACGACCCAGGATTTGATCCCGGACCGCTCGCGTGGTGAGCGCGCCACTTGTCACTGCACCACTTCCGCCCACGATATAATTATTACATGGTACGGAAAGTTGAACTTCAGTATTTATCCTAAAGTAATTACCATGGAAAAAAAATCACTCCAGAACTTCGAAAGTTTCTCGAAATGTCTACAAGTTTAGCTGTTGTCGAGAAACATTCCGATTTCCTGAAAGTTTCAAGACCGCCCACTCTTTTCCTGATGAGATATGGAGAAAAACTCCACTATACACCTCTTGCCTCCTTAGGGCTAATCAGCTGCGCAGGAGTTGCGACAAAGCGAATTCCAAAGGTCCGCAATTTCTGAGACTACATACAGGTCAGCAAATCTTAGGGAATCCGCAAAATATATTTAGGGCAGCCAACTGCACTAGCCTACTTCAGCGAAATGCAATTCCCGGTAAACATAGTCAATCCAGTTCATTTGTTTTGATTCTGGGAGCTTACCTACGCCTTCCCCATTGAGAGGGTCACGACACGACGTACACCAACAGTCACCTTAGAGAGGTAGCCATACAATTCCCCTCTTCCTCGGAAAGACAGTGCTCTAGTTTTTTCTGTATTCGTGCTACCCTTCTAGGTTAGCCGAACAAGACATAGTCTCTGTCAGCCTGCTCCCAACGGTTTCAACACTTCACGACCCTTTCGCAAGAATGCCTAAATACGACCCCCTCATCGTTACAACAACACACAAATAAGCAAATGCGACTCACTCAGGATCTCTTGATTGCAACCATCCACCGACCCCCCCCCCCCCATCACTGTTCGGAATTGGGGAACTGCTGCAACGGCATGACTGATTCTGTGCGAAAACCTCATGTTGACACAATATCGGGGCGCATAGGTAAGGAGGTAAGATTTTAAAGTAGTATTGCAGTACTCTCAAGAGGGTCCAGGTCAGGCGCCATTGACGCTCACTGAACAAAAAACAACGAGAGGGGCGGGCAAATTGTGAGAGAAGAAAGAAAAACTGAAGTGGCGCTGTTTTAGATCGAATTTACGTCCGAGTATTCTCAGCCCTTCCCTCTTTAGTGAATATCGCTGGTAGCGCACCGGCTCCACGTGAGAATAGGGCCTTTCTCCACTCTGGAGCGAAAACAAAGTCTGTATCCTCCCGCGCCACAATGTGAGGCTTCGAGGCTCGGGATGGCCTTCGAACCAGCCTTTTTTCCTATTCCACCGTGGGTACACAAAGGGCAGGATTCGAAATCCCGCAGAGATGATCACATTCGGCCAACTGTTGAACCAAGGTCGGTGGGGTCCCGATTAAGCCCTTCGTTCGAAGATCACGCTTCATCTGCCCTGCATAACCCCTACATGGAATCGAGCTCCAAGCCAAATTTTCAGAGCAATTATCTCAAGGCTATTCAGCTCTTGAATGAGGGCTAGCTTTGAAGTGAACGCTCAGTTTTTGCAGCGCACATTCGTATAGATTCCCTATTTGCAAACTCGCTGCCAGTGTTCATTTTTCAATCCACTTTTTTCGTTCAATGTGGTCGTTCCAGTTTAACTAGCCACTCAAGAATGGTCGTTTAGCCATACAAATTGCTAGCAACCATCGGACACACTATTTAGAATACTTACAAGATGTTGGCCTTGGCAAATTAAACCCCGTTCGAAGTGACAGCCCTCTACCGTAGTCCGTTTCCGCGCGGAAGGGCCTTTCGCATAATATTCGTTGCGGTATGTGTCGCCAAAAAATCGATATCTCGTTTGATTTTGATGCTGATGCTGCGTGATGCGCGGAATGAAGATGAAGACAGATGAAGGTTAGAGACACAGAGGCCCAGTCATCGTATAAAATGTTTGAGCTATCCACTACCTAGATTTCGAGAAGCACTTATAGTACTGCATTTACTGATCTTAAAGCAACAGTCCCAGCAGGTGGGCGTGGTCGGAAACGACTGCAATCCCCTCGGCCGATTCCGACCACGCCCACTTCAGCTCCCTCCCTAGCGGCTTTCCAAGGTGAGTTTTTGTTCAGTCACACTTCTTACGTTCTTGACTAGGGGCTGAACAGCTCCGAAGTGGGAATCGGCCGAGGGGATTGCAGCCGTTTCCGACCACGCCCACCCTGCTGGGACTGTTGCTTTAAGGCGATGAGGGGGAGGAGGCACTAGCCGCCGCAGCGAGCGGCATGTCTGCGTTTTCTCAACGAGACAGTGCGAACACGTAAATTCAAGATATTCACGCATGTCAAGTGATTCGCCCCCTTCCAAATCCTAAACTGCCCCTTCCCTTGGATCACAGATTTCTACCGCACATGCGGCGCGCCGTGGTCATGACTGTCCCCCTCCCCCCAAATAAAGTAGCATCGTATCGATAAGCAGTATCGATAAATTCACCTATTCTTGAGAACGAGATAATCACCAAATTAAAAAGGAGAAGTCGATAGAAGCGTGAAGTAAAAATAAAAAGAAAATACCTAATCCCTCTGCGTCTCTCGAGCAGTATGCTTTGTTTTTCTGTTTCTAACCCTGAACTACCTACACATCCCTGGGTGCTAACTTAGTTGGGGGGGGGGGGGGAGGACACGCGGCGGCGCGGCGCTCTGTTCGTCTGCTCCTCTAAGGCTTAGTCCAAGGGGCAGTTACTATTTCGTCGCCACGTGGCAGTTTCGAAATACGCGCCATCGGCGGACTAAGCCTTGGAGGAGCAGACGAACAGAGCGCCGCGCCGCCGCGTGGTCCCCCCCAACTAAGTTAGTACCCATCCCTGCTCCATCCTACCTTCAAAAATATTTCAGTTTATTTTTGTGTTTCCCACAAGAAATTAATTGTCTATTCCACTCAGGAGTCATCATGATGCACTCTTCCCAGAAGGCTAGGGAAATTCCAGGGAGTGTGGCCAGTCTACGGGGGTGAGGGAGGAGGGGGGGGGGGTGAGGGCAGTCACTTGACATGCGTGAAAAGCTGGAATGTTCGAGTTCACACTAGTTCGCCGAGAAACTGCATCATGATGCCCCCCCCAACTGGAATAGACCCGAAATTAATTTTTGAAAAAAAAAACTTCACAAGAAAGATGGAATGCGATAGACCCATTAAATTTATCGCTTTAGAAAACATTCAGCTTAACTTCATCCCTTTGAACTACCCATTGTTTCCCGTTCCCAGGCGAGTCGTAAATGCAGACGAAGCCAAACAGACATCACATCCAATAATCAATACTAGCCTCAAAGTGTAGGTGATATCGGTTTCTCCAAGCTCTTCGCCTTATTTGCTGTTGCTATTTTGTGGTATCAGTAGTACACGTGGCGAATGCCGTGAAAAAATCGATATCCTCTAGCTGGTATACTGTTTAGTATTATTGATTATTTCGTGTGACGACTATGTTGTTAGGTCTGCATTTACGACTCACCTGGGTACGGGGAACAAATTATACAATAAAGCTTGACTGCGGTATACTGCTTGAATCTTAGAGGACTGGCACGAAACTTTTTTGACACAAATGAGAGCCTTCTAGAGAATTTCTGATCTTTCATTTAGCACTTAATGAAAAGGCTAACGGTGACATGTGACAAGAAAAAAGCTAAAGGTGTTCAAATAGAAAGAGCTCGAAGTAGAATCGTTCCAGAAAAAGGAAAATCGATTAGTGAGCTTGAGCGCTAAATTTCCAGCACTGAATATCAGGAAGCAAAACCACGGTCCCTTCTGAATCCTTTCCAATTAACCCAGATTCAAGTGCGTCTTGAGGTCCGAAACTACTTTACCGAGAAGTGGGGGAAAGACGTCCCTCCCCCTTCCAAAAAGAAAAGCTTCCGGAAGAACTTCGAGAAATCTCAGCCCAATGAAGAAGCTGGCGCATTTACTATTCAGTTAACTGCCGCTTTTTGCATGTTCCATCAGGGTCTATGCGGACATAATGTGGGAAGCTCACCCTTGAAACATCGGGGGAGATAATCCCGCCTCGGTTCCAGCCGATAGCGGTCACTCGGGGCTTTGTCTACGGCTCCAATGGCGCTGGGGTCATCAATTCAGTATTTCTCCTGTCACTGTGTGAAACTAAAAGTCTGCACTTGCAAGAAGGTGCACATAAGGGAAACAGTGGAGCGTTGACCGTGCCCTGTGGGATGCGCCATGTATTCGACCGCCATTCATATTCATAGAAGTATTTGAATGGTCATTGGGTCTCTACAATAATGTTGAGCTTGTTTTTGATTGTTAACTGCAGTTTTTGCCGTCTCACAAAAGCCCCACAGGAATACTGGGTTATGATGGATTTAACCGGTAAACGGGAGGTGAGGGTTCGAGTCCCACCTGGGGCAAACCTAGTTTTATTGGGATAGCGCCTAGCCTTAGACCGATGTTTGGTCCCGAGAAATCATTTTTAGTTATCATCACTATGAGGACGATGGAAAACAACCCTCCCTGCAGCCAGGGTTTGGGTGGGAATTCGATCCAAAGAGGTTACGTCCATTCACGGCGCCTCTTGCCACTGCCCTTCACTGACCTTGTGCAAAACTAGGCCAATATTTGTACGAAGTTGCGTTCATTCTAGGCAGATGTGTCCAAGTAATGAGTTTGTTCTGACTAGTTTCTATTTGTGACTCTGAATAGCTCCAGATCACAAATTCAGTCAGCCGTCACCAACCAGTCAGTCAGTTTGTCAACGCCCCGCGCGCTTGACATCAGTCTCATTTGCATTTTGATGACGGATTTCCTTTTCAGGACAGAAACCACAACAGGAAATGAAGCCGAAGCCCTTGTGGGTCGAGATGAAATGAGCCGAGCCGAGCGCTGGGGTTTTATTTCCCCGGCTCGGCTTTTACCGAAATGCGCACTGAATTTGCACCCGAGCGTACTCTGTCGCTCAAGTACACAATGCAAGAAAACACTTGAGTAAAAACAAACATAGACGGTGAAATTTTGAGCGCTTTGATGGACGCCGAACGGAGTTGCCCCTGCCTGGTCCACATACCTACTGGATGTCAGTCAGCCTTCGTAGCGCTATCAATTTCTCGGCGTTTCCATCTATGGAGCTCCGTTCCATGTGTCGCTATATCTGGCCCCGGCTCAAACTCACGACGCTCGCGCAACTCCCCAGAGGACCTTTTCTCTTCATCAAAACCGCCGATAACTTACTACTAATAATGTGCTATATCTTGCGAACGCGGGCGAAAGTAGGGCTAAGAGAGATCTGCCGATATGACCCACAAGGGATGACACTCGGGATCCCTAAGTGTCAGTAAAACATTTGGACTTAATAAGAAGTAAATTCTCTAGGGGATTTTCTGGGTAGAATAAGTGATCGCGTTGGGAATTGGCGATAAGAGAGGGACAAACGGGGAAACCCTGAAAAACTCGCAAAAGTGACGTGTAGCCATTAATTCAGGGAGTCATTTTTAACGATGGGTACTTTGCCAAGCTCTTATCTGCCATCAAAACTGACTGGCAACTTTGAGCGGCAAGGAGTGGGTGCCAGGGGTAACGCACTCAAAGAATAAAAGTGAAGTATTGTAGAAAGCATTTAAGGTGCATCAAACCCTCTTTGGGATGCGCCATGCACTCACTTCCATGAGAGGGCCGTTGTGGCATTGCACACGACTTGACCCAAACAACGACTGGATAGGGCTAGTTAATGAAAACAGGTCAGCTTTCACTCCCAGAACTCAAGAAAGATTAGCCTTGTACCAAATAGACGACCCCAGAGGGCTGAAAATCTTGGTTTGTTTGGGCGAGATCCAATTCGATTATGATCCTTGGTCATGCGGCATTGATAACATGACCATCACTGTCAGCTGACTGCACTTTGCCCTGCCCCATTACACAACTATCCCTTCAACTTACCCAACCCGGCCATGGCCCAATCACCTCACATAAGCCGTGAACACGGTCAATCTGGCCTATCGTACCAATCAATCACATATTGTGGCACCTTGGGTTACGTGGCCGCTCGGTTTCCGTTTTGGGTTTTGTGATATTCACCCTTGGAAAAGGCTTGGCAGATCTATGGACAGCCACATTGGGACAAAATAAGTACACGCGGCTGCCCAATCAACCACAAGAGCACTCGAGCAATTCATTCGCCTTTCAGACTTTTGACTTTGGACATCTTTACCCAGCCAAGGTAACCGCACAAATCTCACCAACCTACACAACCTGGCCCTACTTGACAGGGTCAGATGGGAGACCAGAACTTGGCTAGTGAGCCCTTTTCGGAACCCCGTAATTGCCAGGGCTAAGTTGTGTAAAACCATGGCTAGTGAGCCCTTTTTGGAAGCCAGGGACTTGGATGGTTGAAAAAAAGCAGTATCTCTGAGAAAAATCTTATCTGGGAAGGGGATTACAGTGGAGCCGGCCAGCAGCACCTCTTCATCTCGGCATGTCCTTGGTCTGCGGGTAAGGCTTCAGCTGTTTATCCGGCCATCCAGTCACTTGACCATACCCATGATTGTTATGCAATTATGTGTATGTAATGGTTCGCGATATGCGCCAGCGCTTTCTCGGCCTTACTTGGACATTCTACTCGAGTAAACAAGCTGTTCACCATGGCAAACGACGCTCAATTTCGGACCTCTATCCATCTCGAACACACATAATTACACCTCGGAATGACTTTATTGCCCAGTTAGATTTCCGTTCGAGTAAGAAAATGAGATCCCTGAACGAAGCTGTACAACCTGGAACCAACGAAAGCTCGGACAACAAAACAAATCCCGAACAATTTTGAGAATTCCGGAAATCGGAAAGGAATATACGCCGCTTCCAAACTTTCGCTGACCTGACTAAAAATAACACGGCCCACACTTACAAACTGCTGACGTTGCTAATTGCAGGGATTACGCAGGTAACAGAAGGGGTCACTAAAATATGAATGACCACCCACCACGAGGTCCAGGCGAGCCACATCACACCAATCACGGGTCATTAATTTGTCCAAAGCACTTCAGTGATGACGGGCAACGGGGGATCCTAAAGCGGATTACGGTAACCCGATAGTGGGATTACGATAGAAGAGAGCAGACCGACCATCATCATTGCTGTGTTTATTCGAAATAGAACCGCTTCTGTTGACAGAACGGCCTCCGACAGATTGGCGACAGTTCTGTGGTAGCGGCGGCAGTGGCAAAGAAGGCACACCCTCACGGGGATTAAATGGGTCCCAGACAGAAATGAAAGGAATATTTGTACAGAGAAAAATATAAAAAGCAAATAAGCAGATGAAACGACCTAACAATCACATAAAACCAGCAGAAAGCATACATATCAACTTACTCAGTCGGGTAGCCACCAAAATAGCAAGCGTCTTGAAAATCACGGTGATTTGGACCACGGCAGCCATGAGATGATACTCTCCCTATGGGAACTGCCTTCAAAAGGAGCTCGGGAGAATCCAGTAGATGTGCCACTGCCGGTTTTCGGAAGAGGTGATGCTGCTGCTGCTGCCCTCGGGATCGTCAGCCCCGCCCGTCGCCCCGCCCCACGGAGGGCTTCGGCGCTACGATGACTCGTTGGCCGTCGAAGTGAGCAGAATTCAAACGATAATTGGATGAATCGCAGATGACTGTCTAGTACGAGAGGGCGACTAGGAGGAAGACGAAGTGGCTTTGGCAATTAGATGTCGGCAGGGGGCGGCATGGCAGATGTTCTTTGGAGTTCCTATCACAATGGGTAGGATTTCGGGGACGAACAAGAGTGTCCCGATGAGCTTCCGGTTCGTATGGGAACTACGGCCTCGGAACTTTGTCTGGGAAGTTCCTGAGTATTTTTATGCCCTTTCCTTTAGTCAAAATGCCCTACCCTGCAATTACACCCAGTC